>CATKHJ010627271.1:0-11975 GCA_949750685.1 Vernicia montana
TCACAGTTCAATCATTCATCACATGAATATCCACATATTTATATCGACAACTTTTGTCAAGTAGCATGATGCTCACTACCTCTATAATCATAAGTATCACATACTGATTATAGAATATAAATAGAGGTGACGGTCTCTCCATAATTAATGATGCCCAGTCATTACTCCTATAACCATGAACATTTTGAAGTATTTGTTTAAGAGCAATCTGACATCCATATTCTCAACACTTGAGAATAGATCCTCTCACAAAATACTAATGGACTACAAATATACATTTAATACAATGGAACAATTGATTTATATAAACATATATTTATTACCATAAAATAGTGATATTGTTTTACATTTACATAAATATATACACTGCTCTAAGGCATATACTCTAACAATGAGGGGGTGTGTAGATGGACCACATGAGCATGTTTGAAATGTGGTCAAATGGGCCACTATATTCGAAATTGCCCTATGTGGGAAGAGCGAAGAGTAGCATCTACTACCTCACAATCGTCAATGCATATGAACCAGTCGGGTAATAGGAATGTCGATGGAGGAAGTAAGAGACAAGAACAAATTCATGCAACAAACCAAGCAGTTCAAGGACGAGGAAAAGGCAGAATGTTCGCTTTGAATGCACAAGAGACAGGTATAATTTTTAATTTTAGATGTGTTATCGAAGAGTGCTCAAATCTTATTGGAAAAATTCTTTGAATGTTAACAGATTAATATAGATAATAGTTTGGAAACAGCTAGAGTTATATCGAAGTATAAAATGATAGTCAATTGATATTGAAGGTAGCTGAGAAAGTATGTATTGAAGAAAGTAGTAGATATTGCTTAGATATTTATGCTTTCTATAAGTTAGACAAGTTTTATGTTTTGAAAATTCGGGGACGAATTTTAATAAGGGGAGGAGACTGTAATACCCCAAGTGTTTGTTAGTCCAGTTTCATTATATGTGCTTAATTATAACATCTGTGTTCTAATTAATAAAATTTATAGAATGGTATAATTAAAGCCTTGGGTTAATATTTGAATTGTAGAGTTTCTTTTTAGACTAGTATAAATAAATTAAGGTGTAAAGATAAATTTTGGAAATGATTATTTATTGAGATTTTTAGAAATTAGTTAAGTAAAATAATTAATTTTAAGTAGACTAGTAATTAGAAAAATGTAATTATTTAATGAATTAAGTATTATTTATTTAGTAAAAGAAATACTAGAATATAGAAATTAATTAATATATATATATATATATGGTGGCTATTTTGTAAAAATTGTTAAAAGCTAATAAAAAATATATATGACCTATAATAATAATAATAATAATAATAAAATAAAAATAAAAAAAGAACGGTGGAATTCTCTAGAAACATGAGATGGCAAAATTTGAATGGCTAAAAAAAAAAGAATATAATTAAATATATTGGTAAGTCGGCAATGAATATATATATATATATATATATATATATATATATATATATAGTAACTTAAGGTTGAGACGGCAAGAAGAAAAGAAAAGCTAAAGGAAAGATAATTAAACTAATATATATACATATATATGTAAGTTAGTAAGTCATAAGTAAGAAACAGAACAAAGAATGAGAAATGGAAAGTAAAGGAGAGGAGTCTCGGCCATTCAAAAGCAACTTGAAGGAATCAATATCAAAGGTAAGGAGTTTTACTCTTTAATTTCTAATAGAGTATTATAGTAAATATATAGCTTTTCTTATGTTCTTTTTGGAGTTTTGATGATGATGAGTCTCGGCTACTTTAAGGGAAAATAATAGAATTGTTTTATAAATTCAAATGATTAGAATACAAGCTTGATTAGGTGAATTAATAACTGAATTAAACTTAGAATCAATTTGGACGTTGAATAAATTGATTAGGGTTATATATATATATATATATATATATATATATATATATATATATATATATATATATATATTAGGATACAAGGTTGATTAGGTGAATTAATAACTGAATTAAACTTAGAATCAATAGTCCAAATTGGGCTTGTTGAGCATTTAGCATTGCTTGAAAATTCTCCTCTTGCTTTTTAAGGAGACTGATTACAAGTGTGGTAAGGGCAGCTATGTCAGTTGGATTAGCCATTGGTACCTTTTAGAAAAAAAACCCAAAAAAAACCCTGTAAGTGGCAGTGAAAAGGTGATATGTGGATAATAGTATACAGATTCTGAGGGAAAAGGATCCCTTATGGTGCTGTGGGCCAACTGTTATTGGCTTTAAGTATGATGGGCCAAAGGTATTAGGCTTTGGGGATTTTGCCGATGTTTTGGGCTTATGAGGATTGCATGTGGTGCCAAGGATATTGGGCTTTGGAGTATTTGGGCCAAGGTTGTTTGGGCTTTATGGGGATTTTGCCAAGATTGTTGGGCTTGTGGGGACTTTGCCAAAATTGTTGGGCTTAGGGTTGCATGTTGTGCCAAAGGTATTGGGCTTTGGGGATTCCCTTAGGTAGGATGGGCCAAGGTTTTTGGACTTTTGAAGTAGCATGTTGTGCCAGCTATGTTGGGCTTTGCAATTTGTGGTACGAAGGTGATTGGATCAAAAGTGTTTAACCCTTCTTCGGTTCAAGTCTCCATGAATGCATGTTGTACAATATGGATGCACGTGCATGGGAAAAGTATTTTATGATGATACAGATGTGTATGGGTTTTGCTTTATGGAACATACAACCTTAAGTCAGATTCTAGGTTCATTACATGAAAAGGTAAGGGTGGTTTGAATTGGGTACTCGTCACACTAGAAATGCGATATACCTAATCACATAAGAGACAAGGAGTCTCGCGTGGGTCCAACAGTATGAGCATACTCGTTACACCTTTAAAAATGATTTAAAGGATTCATTACGGGCTGGATGATTTCACTATCAGTGAAATAGACCCAAGGAGGGTTACCCACTCGATGTTACTTTCTATTCGTTGTTTTCCTAGGAAACTAGGGTTTTGGACCAGGAGTCCACATGTAGTGATGCATGAAAAGTTATTTTTAACTAAAGCCAAACTTTTGTATTTTACCAAAAGTAATCCACTTTTCTCTTTTATTTGAAAATATTTAATTGTCCGCAGTGGAGTCGCCAACTGTGAGGCCTCGCCCAAGCACCTATCCGATCCGCTAAAAGGAATCAAAATGCTCTTCGGGAGAAAATCCATGCAATCTGGAACCCGCTGTGAGTTCTTGGAAAATTGGAATTTCACTTTATGTGATAGGGAGTCGCCACTTTAATTTTATTTATTTTTAATTGGAAAAATTAAAGGAAAACCCAAATGAAATGACTCCAAATTATTTATTTTATTCCCAATGGAAAAGACACTAATACACGAGTGACCAAAGTGGACGCGGGGATCAAGTTTTGGTAATAAACATTTTAATTTCTTTAGTTTGGCCAAAGGAACAAAATAACTTTATGTATGCATGAATAGAAATAAAAATGATGAATAAAATAATTATAAATGATGCAAATATTATATGAATGACAGGTTATAAATGAATACACAGAAAATAAAATATGATAAGAGGATATTTTCTCTAACTCTTATGGGTACTAGGAAAATCACATATTCCTCAATTAATTTAATAAAAAAAAATAAAGCAATAAAATAAATAAATAAAATGGAAAAAATATTATTTAAAATATTTTGGAGTTGATGCCTTAAAGATGACATGCCTGCGTATCCCTTTGAATGAGAATCAAACCCTACGCAGTTCTCCCTTCTTGCGAATGAGGGGTTTACTCAAAAGAAGTTTATTTAGTTTATTAATTTAATTCAGATTTTAAATTAATAAAATTTAGATCTTTTCGGTTTTAGATAAAAATAAAGACGTAATAACAGGATAAATTCTAGATCTGATTTTAGAATTTAATAATTGCAAGAAAAATAAATTATACCTTTGCTTTTCTTGGCTTTTTTGATGGTGGGGCGAGTCTGGCTCCGGATCAGAGCTCCACTTCGGATTAGGAACTCAAAATAAATAATAACAATTTTAAATTGAAATTATTTTGATAGTTGGAAGGATTTGGATATGTAAAAGTGAATTTGGACAGAATTTCGGTAGCAAAATAAGTGTTTTTTATATTTTTTTTCCCCCAATTTCTGGTCTGATTTTCGAAGGAGGGAGGCTAGCTCTTTATAAAGGGAGTTGAGGGGGGTTGGGCGGCGCTGGCAGCAGCACGCACGGCACACCTAACGTGCCGACTGGCTGGCGACACGAATGGGCAGCATGCTTAGCGTGCCCCGCACTGGGCGGCATGCTTAGCGTACCGCGCGGTGCCGCCCAGGCGGCCACCGCCTTGGCCCGGTCTGGTTCGATCTGAATCGATCGATTTGACCTGATTTATACTGTTTTGACCTGTTTCTAATCCAAATTAGGCCCGGTTTGATTCTATGGATTTGTAATTGAAAACCAGTGGTACCAATCAAGTGGTTTTGACCTGACACAGTCTGATTTGGTCTGGTTTATTCGAATCAACCTGATTTTATACTGTGTTGTTCGGTTTTAACCCGTTTTTTATTCGATTTGGGCCTGATTTGATTCTATGAGTTTGTAATTGAAAATCGGTCGTCTTGGGGTGCAAATTTAAGGGTTCACAAAGATATGGAAGACTGGGTTCAAATTTTGAGGGTTCCTGATATGAGGGCAATTGAATTTGCTGGGTATCTTATGAAATGAGATGTTAAAGATTGGTTCAAGAAAAGCATTTTTAGATTACTTAGGGGTAATGAGGAGATCAGTTAGGAAAGATTCAATGAACTGGTCATCAATGAGTTGTTACTTGAAAGTGTAAGAGAAGCTAGAGTTAGGTAGTTTGAGAGATTGAAGCAAATTTCTAATATGTGTGTTTCTGATTATAATAAGAAATTTCGATGATTGGGAAAGTTCGCTCCAACACTTATACCTGATGAAGTTTCTCGAATTCAGCCGTTCAGGAAGGGTTTCGTACTAGCATTTTTTAGAGTATTAACTGCTCATAAGTTTAACTCCTATTCTAAAGTTATGGATAAGGAAAGAATAATAGAGAACCGAGAAATGAAAGTTAAGGCAGCTAGGGAACGAAAGAAGAAAGCTAAAGTTGAGACTTCCTCTAGGCAGAACAAGGGTGATGGCGAAGTGGAGAGTATGGATGTAATCCTGCCATCGGGTAATCCTATAAGTCAGTAAGGAAGATCTCAATCGAGATAGAATCTTGCTAGATCAACCCATCAGGAGAGTTACAGTGTAGCTAACTCGGCACCATCCAGGACTTATACTCCTTTATGCCCAACATGTGGGAAACCACATAAGGGTCAGTGTTATGTGGAAACAAGTGCTTGCTTCGATTGTGGACAACCAAGGCACTATGTAAAGGATTGTCTATAGGGATTAACAATTATACCCCAAGCTTCTCAGTCCACAGTTCAAATGGATAGAGCTGGTAACAATAGGCCACCAACAAGTAGAGGGTATGGTGGTAGAGGTACTGATGTCGGTAGAGGTTCAGGACAGAATATTAGTGTAAGGCCTCGCTTAAGCACCGGTCTGATCCACTAAAGAGGAATCGAAATGCTCATTTGGGTTAGAACTCACGATGAAGCCCTCGGGCTTAGATTGGTTGATTTTGAAAATTGATTTAGAGTCACCACCTTACTTTTATTTTTATTTAGGAAAATATAAGATAAAAGCCCGTTAATGACTTCAATTTTTATCCCAAAGGAAAAGTACACTAGCCTCGAAGCCAAAGAGGATTCGGGGACTAGGTTTTTAGTTTATTTCAATAAAACAAGTTTGGCAATTAATATAGAAGTGACTTAAAAATGAATTTCATGAACAGTTTAAAATGCATGATCAATTCATAAAATGTATAAAAGAAATAAAAGGAAACCTAACTAGTGAAGAAGGTGATGAGGTAGAAGTTTATTTATTTTAATTGGATTTGATGCTTGGACCAAGCATGCCTGTGTATCCCTTTGAATGGGAATCAGGACCCACGTAGTTCTCCCTTCTTGCGAAGGGGATTTATTTAGTCAAACCACTTTATCATGTTTCAGTTGATTGATTGAGTTGATTTTAATTGATTACCAGGTTAAATTAATTATTTCAGATTTTAATTAATTAACCTAAGTGAATCAATTAATAGAGTCAGGAGTATAAGAGAAAATAGTAATGCAAGGAGCCCAAAGGGGGAGAAGAGAATAATCCCAAGGATGGAAAAATAAAAGAATAATCCCAATGAGGGAAAATAAAAGAATAATCCCAAGGAAGGAAAAATAAAAGAATAATCCCAAGGAGGAAAAAATAAATAAATAATAAAAAGGAAAAGGAAAAGGGAAATGAAAAGAAGCTTACCTTGTGCTCGTGTGACTTTGAGATGAAGGAGACTTGTCTCTGTCGGCGGCGGACTTGCCTCGGATGGTTTGCCTCAGACAGTGAGAAGCTTTTAACTTGACGGGTCAGCTCGAAAAGTCACAACCCAATTTGCTTTGCAAAGTAAGGAGCAATAGCAAAGAAAAAATAAAATAAAATTTAAAACTAGAGAGCTTGTTCCTTGGTGGAACAAGCTTATGGGGATGGTTTGCTTGATGCAAAGGCTATCAAGAAAGCCCTAGAGGTTAAGAGGTCAAGAGGTCAAGAGGTGAGAAAAACTAAGTTGAGGGGTCTGAATATATTATGGAAGGGGTTGGGAACAATTTCCTGCTTTCAGATGTGGGATTCACGAAATTCAGATGCAAAACTGCACAAGAGGCCTCTGGAACTGAACAGGAAGCAATTTAGACCGCACAGAGGTTATACGATTTCACACAGTTCATGTGCAGTTCCGCAGGCAGCTCAACGCCCAATTTCACCGATTTTCACTGTTTTGGCCTGTTTCTTATACGTTTTTCGCGATTCCAGTTGCGTTGTACTCCGTATTCAATTCTGGATGATCTAATGATGGTTTAGAGACTTGAGGGATGGGTCCTAGGTACCGAAGCTCAAATTCCTAATTTTTAGGGTTTTGGCAATTTCAGCTTCTGGAGGTCTGTTTACCAAGCCTAGGTGCTTCTAATGTTTGGTTGTATGCCAAAGGGTATAAAATTAAGGGTTCACAATTGGTCAAAATTCTTGTCAGGCTCCTATGGGTAGAGGCAAAGGGAGAGTGTTTGCTCTAGCATAGCACGAGGCACAGGTTTCCAACACAGTTGTTTGTGTATTCTCTCTATACAAGTTGTTGATGCAAGAGTATTATTTGATTTTGGAGCAACTCATTCCTTTGTTTCTTCATGCTTTTCTAAGAAACTTGCTATGTTATGTGAATTTCTTTAGAACCTATTAATTGTTTCTACTCTCTTAGAGGAAGAGATAAAAGTACGAAATGTGTTTTCTTCTTGCATTATGAGTATAACTAGTAGAGAGTTAAAGGTAGACTTGTTAGAGTTACCTATGTCAGAGTTTGATGTGATATTGGGCATGGATTGGTTGTGTCACATCCCATTTTTGGGATATGACGGTCCTAGGGCATGGGTAGGCCTAAAGCCACCGAAAACCCGTAGAACCCATACCTGCTATCAAATCCAATATGGTATTATGTACAACTATTAACAATCTCATATAATCACTACCCAAGATCAGAACCTGCTAAACATCTACTCACTTCAGACTATGATTCCAATTAATTAATTTATGACAACCATCATTCTTATTTATCAATTAACTTGTACATATTTCTTATCATCATATTGAGATTTAGTTTTATAAGTCATCCATCATCATTATACAACATTCATTCATAAAATTACATTTTCTTTACACCATTTAGGATAAATATCCTTAAGATCCTAATAATACAAAACATATATCATTTAAGCAACTTTTGTCTTCCAATGACTACGAAACAACTAACGAGTTAAACATCCAAATTTTAATATATACACATACCATTAAGGTATAAACCTTTACAATTATGCACATAACAAAATAAGTTTACTTTGTTGCACTGATCTCAAGTGAAGAAGAATACTAGAGAATCTCCTTGCTACTTTACTGTCTTCCTGTAAAAATTAAGGGAATGGGTGAGTATAAAACCCAGTGAGTAAAAAATATACTGCCATAAATTATGTGGTTTGGTATTCAACGATAGCCACAATAACGTTTAGGGCTCATACTTGTACTTGGATCAAATGAAAACAATAGATTCTTATCATGAGTTATTGAACAAGTGAGACAAGGAACATATGAACATATGAAGCAATAAACATGTAGATTTCAAAGAAAGAAACGTATGAATATATAAAGTAATCAGTATATAATTACATGAGATAGAGAGTGACTAATAAACATAACACATTGGGAGCATGAATCATCATATATAATTTAGCAGAAATTATTATCAATTTACTATGAATAAATTCACATATCTCATGTAATGTTGTATTGCAAGACCCACAGATTTCAAATTACAAATTATATCACAATGTTAGCTAGGTCTTGTGGCTAGGGCATTCAAATACCTCCTAGAAAGATTCAAATCACTGTGCACAAAGTTCGATGATCCCCTCACCGAAGAAAGGAAATTTTTGCTTTTGGTCTTAGGTTGAATTTCAAAAAAATATAATAGTTTACTTGAAGGAAGTTAATGAGGGCTTATAGTTCACAATAACAAGTTTCTCAATTTCTCATATCAATTGTTCAAATGACACATCAAGTACTACACCATATGATTCCTAAATGAAGGGACTTCAGTGACCAATAAATTCCACTAGAGATATCAAAGAATGTGTATGAAAGATAATAACGATTCAATTATAGAAACAATAACTCATTAAATGAAACTCAATGAATACAGATAGAAATTTCAATGAACATAACAAATGGAATTCAATGAACATATGAAGAATCAACAAATCAGAGGAACTTCAATAATCCCATCATGTAAGGTATTGGTGAATTCACATGGAACATATATGTAACAAATGAAATAATTATCAATTGATAAGTGAATTCTCAATTCAATGAATAAGAAATAATTCATGATTTGGGTGGTTTACAAAGAACTATATTCAAGAATTCAAAACACAATAAATAACAGTATATTTTTCACTCTCCTCCAGTAAGCACATCTCCTTATATAAGCCAAGATATTGATCCTCATTTCTTGATTTTCTTATGCCTTTTCATTTTCATTCTACATATAGACCATCAATCATTTTGCCTCACCAAATCCTACACATAAAACCCCGATACTAATTAATTCAAGCTCTATTGGCTATCTTATAATCTACTCTTAAAATTCAATCTAAGAATTTAACAATATCTATCAATTAAATCCTATATATAATTCCTAAAATTCTACCAAAAATTCGGCAGCACCACCTTTAAAACATGACTAATCTCCTTGAAAAAATAATAAATTCAACTATTCAATAATTATCACAATTCAATGGTCCCGCTCAGATCTCTAACACAATAAATTACATCCAGCATTCTAGTTCATAATTCAATTTCATATACTATAAGATCCATACTAAATTTCATCATTCATTTATAATTCATTAAATATTACTTTACTTTATATATTATTTCCACTAATAAAATCATTAAAATCCTTTTAAAAATATTTCATTTTAATGTTCGAGTAAAATTAATCTAAAACTCGTGTCAAAATATAAATTCATGATATATAAAGAAATTCATTAATTATATAAATTCATATTTCACATTAATTATTTACTTATAATAATGTCCATGAAAATATTTTGAATTAGATTAACTATATACTTGAAACTTGTATAACTTATATTTAACTTATATATATATATATCAAAAGAGTATTACTTTAATAATTTAAACTCTATTAAAAATCAATCTAATTTATCATAATCATATATATACAAGTATATTAAAGGAAAATATATAAATAACTCATTTCAAATTTAATTAAACAATAATAAAACCATATAAAATTATTTTCAATTCATAAAAATTCATATTAATTCATAATAAATTTACTAATTTACTAATTTAGCTCAAATAATGTAATAAAAATATACTTCATATACATATACATATATCAAATAAACACATATAAATGGTTCATCTTGATGGTTAATTAAAACAATATCAAACTTATATACCATTAATTTCATTGACTAATAATAATTTCTATAAAATTATTTTAATTAAATCTTACATATTAATAATTAACTATATAACTTTAATTAAAGTATTAATAATATAATTTCATTCTAATTAATCTCATACAATTTCGCATTGATTTTTATTTAGCAATTTAGCACTAAAAACAAGTAATTATAGATAAATTACTAACTTTTTAGGTACTTAAACACCGAAATTAATTTCTTAGAAAAAGCATTTTAGACTCAACGAAGTAAAATCATCACAAATTAGCTTCAGAATCAGAACGTACGCATGAAAAGCAGTCCTCTGGAATTCTTGGATCACTGGCGGTGCGTGGACCCATGCCCCGGTGATCGGTCGGCGATCGCCGCCACAGACTGTGGCAGATTGAGGCGGGGTTGATGCCATTCGACTCGTCTTAACGCCAAGAGTTCGAATCTAACCTCCACTCGCCGCCACCCACAGTCCCCTCAACGAAAAATGCCTCGAAAGCTTCAGTGGCTTGGTTTCCGATCTCCTTCTTTGGTGAGTTACAGGGAACAAGGTAGGTATCAAATTAAAGCTTGGGATGAAAGGGTTCCATAGCCACAAAAATCACCGCCATCTGCTGCCTAAATCACTGGGAATCATCGTCGGAAGATTCGGCGCCGACGAGGCTTCTCTATTCACGTGTGTCACCGTCGATTGTTGTTACTAGTCTCTTCCGGTGCTCAGCTGCTCACCGGTGGCTGGGCTTCACTTCGATGGTGGCTATGTCGATGAACGGTGGTCAAAGGTGCTGATCTTCTCTCTCTCTCTCTCTCGGTTTCCATTTCTCTCTCTCTTGCTCTCCCGATTCTATGTTCTGTCTTTTTTTTTCTTCTTCTTTCTTTTGTTTTCTGCTGGTTATTTGTGTGTGTGTGTGTATATATATATATATATATATATATATATATAATTTTTTTTATTTATACAAATATACTTTTATTTTCAAAATAAATTTATCTACCCATCATATAGTTTTATTAAAATTTCTAATACACAATTTCTCAGTTAAAAATACATTATAGCAAATCAAAATTTTAAATACCTAATTTTATAAAATATTCTCATTACCTTAAATATATCATTTTAAATATCAATATATAATATAATAATCATTTTTCTTATTAAAATTGAAAATTCAAAAATTTTGGAAAATCGGGTTGTTACAGGTTGGTTAAGAGTTATGCTACTATTGATTGTTTCAATAAAAAGATTGTGGTTATATGTAATACCCGAGATTTTCATAGCCCATTAGAGTTATGAAAAATGATATAGAATATAAATTCGATAGATAGTGCATTATAGAATTGATAATGGGAATATAATGGAACCTTGTATGCAATGTATATTAAATGCACGGATTGAGTATTTTTATTGTTTGTATGTATTTTTATGTGTTTAATTAAATTGAAAGAAGCAATGTATCTATTGTTATAGAGTACATGATGATATGGGAAAGTGGAAATTAATATACTAATGAAAAAGGAACGTAAGAAAGTTACGGAAAATTTTACGAATCGGAAGTTGCTCGGTTGGGCTTGTAAATGGGCTTTTGGGATTTTAAAGCCCAAAACCTTAGCATGTTTGGCCCAATTGAGTATCAATTTGTAGAATTTAAATTTTTATTAAGTTAAGAAAATATGATAAGGAGAAGAGATGGTGGGAAAGTTGATTTTGTCTTATAAGACTCCAAAGTTGACTAGAAGTCAACTTACTAAAGCTATTAGAACTCTTCTCTTCTTCATATCAAGACTAAGTTCATTCTTTTGTCTTATTCACCATTATCATCTTGCATAGTCACCATAACACCTAAGGAACATCAATACCAT
>CATKHJ010627339.1:0-10077 GCA_949750685.1 Vernicia montana
TAGAGTGGGAGTGGTCAAAATTTCAATTGATAAAAGCTTGGAAGCCACTAGTAACAACTAACAAGGATACGTGAACATATGTAAAAGATATGTATATGTTTGAGATCCACTAGTAAAAATAAATAAATAAATAAATAAATAAAATTATATGATTATTAATTTTACATATATTAATTCTTATTATAATAATAAAAATGAGACTATTCAAAAAGTATAAAGATACATATACTCGAATTAGATAAACAAGATAAGATAATGTGATGAATAAACCTTTCATTTCTTATCTCTGTTGTACAATATTTCTTTAATATTGGTCTCACAAGTGCTCACTTTTACCCTTTCTTTACTAGCTACATTGATGTCCTAGAAAAGTATATATATAGTCTCAACCCTTCTTTAAAGAGAGCTAATTCTTTAAGCAATGCCACGTTTTTAAAATGTGCAATATATTATTTGATGCTCAAACACATAAGTCATTGTTGAGGTCATCACACACACACACACACACATATTAATAGCCTCCAAATATCCTAGATAATCTTCACAATAATGTAGCTTAATTATCATTTTCTGCACATAGTATTAGGGTATGAATTACTGATCTAAACTAATATTATATATATATATATATAAGACAAATATTCAATCCTAAAACTTATTTGATTAAGAAAAAAATTGGAGTAAAAAAATTTCATTAGCATGACTAAAGCAATATAAATAGCATAATTGATCTTGATTAATTTTGAAAATGAGATTGAAATAAGTGTCATTAATAGCAATATATATAATATTATTTATTTTAATTAATATGTTTTAATTATATTGTATTTATAGGTACTAAGCAATGCAATATATAGGAGTGTGGAGCATAGAGTGATTGTAAATTCAGCAAAAGAGAGAGTATCGCTTGCCTTCTTCTATAATCCAAAAAGTGATATACCTATAGAGCCATTGAAGGAGCTTGTGACAATAGAGAGACCTTCACTATACCCAGCTATGACATTTGATGAATATAGACTTTTCATTAGAACAAGGGGTCCCCAAGGCAAATCCCAAGTGGAGTCTCTAAAATCTCCAAGATGATATATATATATATATATATATATATATATATATATATATATATATATGGAGTTAATTAATTAAGCAATTAATTATTAATTAATTAGTTTTAGTTTTTGATTTAATTGTAAATCAAAGGTAAAAAAAAAAACAATTATCCCTTTATTGGTTATATTGTTTGACCTAATTGTACATCTTTGTAATAATAAAGGGGATTATTGCCTCTCAAAGGTATACAAATGAGGGATTTAAAAAAATAATAATAAGAAAGAATTAAAGATAAAGAGAATAGTTGTTTCTTATTTATTTTGTTTTGAGGGATGACATGGGGTTTTATTAGGGCCCAAAAAGATTCTAATAGCACCTTATGAATCTATGATGATGAGATGTTAGTCCCACTTGCTACCGTTAATTAAGGAAATTAACAATTTGCTAAATATAAAAACTTGTTATATTCATTTGATTGAGGCATGTTTAATTAATAATTATATTACTAAAATATATACTGATTGAATTGTATTGATCAATAATTTTTTTTTAGAGAAAACCATAAATTTTCATTCATATATTAAAAATAATATATCTTAATATAAAACTAAAAACATAACATAATATGACTTGAATTTCTTTCAATATTCTTCAATCGTGTTGATAGAACATTTGAATTGGTAACTCGGCAGGAAGCGTGTTCTTCTTAATAGTTATTAAAACATAAATCGACCTTCATGTCTTTGAACAAGTCCGATTATTTGAATATCAATAACAAATTCAAAACAACTCGAAGATCATAAATAATTTAAGAGAAGGGAATTTTTCTATAAGAGAAGAACAAATTACTTCTGTAAAAAAAGAACTAGTAAATCTCATAAAGAGAATAAAAAATCCCAAAATGAAAACTAAAAATAATATTACTAATAATAAATCAATGTCAGAAAAGATACAAATTAACAAATCTAAAGATATTTATATTTATTTAATAGATAATTTAAATAAAAAAGAAAAATGATTCACCACTGATCAAAAGAGAAGATCGATAGTGGTTTAAAAGAAGAAAACTTAAATGAAAATCTGAGAGAAAAAAGAAAAGAGAAAATTAGGGTTTTTCCTTTTCCATATTGATCAATAAATTTCGATTTGATTTGAATTATTACTGCATATTATTATGCCACATCAGGTAAAAAATAAATGATATGTGTAACACTGTTTTGTTTTTGAACAATATTAGGTATGGTATTGTTTTTAAGAAAATGAGAATATCTATTTTTTTTTTAATGAAATAGATATTCTATATTTAGAATTGATACATTGTACATATATAATAGTTACTTTTTATTTTGTACCATTGAAAAACATGTTGCTTTAGCTTAAGCAACATATGACTTTCAATCACCATGCACCTTTACTTTTCCTAAATATCTTCTATAGTTGTTTAAAAGTTATTTTTCATCCAATAAACTAAAATGTCTTATATGAAACCTGATCAGTCTAAGATCAATTAAGATAAAAATAAACTAGATTCTTGGTCAAATGGGCTTGCTTCTTGGGCCTGTAAGAAAGAAAATAAGATCAAAGGGGGCCAGGCCTGTTGCTTGGAAAGGACCCTTCGACGCTTAAGTCTTGGAGGGCTTCGATGCTTGACTAGTGCAGGGCTTAAGTGCTTTACTTGGGTAGGGCTTTTGCCTGTAACTATGCAGAGATTTTGCCTTGGCATTAAGGGCTTAGGTGCCTTACTTTGGTAAAGGCCTTTGCCTCGCTTGGAGGGCTTCGGTGCCTGACCGGCGCAGGACTTAGGTGCCTTACTTTGGTAAGGGATTTTGCCTCGCTTGGAGGGCTTGAGTGCCTGAATGACGCAGGGCTTGAGTGCCTTACTTTGGTAAGGGCTTTTGCCTTGCTTGGAGGGCTTCGGTGCTTGACTAGTGCAGGGCTTAATTGCCTTACTTTGGTAACGACTTTTGCCTTTCTTAGAGGGCTTTAGTGCCTTACTTTGGTAAGGGCTTTTGCCTTATTTAGAGGGCTTCAGTGCCTGACCAACATAAGGCTTTATTTTGATGAAGGCTCATGCTTTCGAATATACAAGGTTTGTATGGTGATGAATTTGCTTTTCGTTAATTTTCTCATTGATAATACATCTTGAGGTGCTGAATATTCTAAGTGTGAGGAATTTTAGTACCTTCCATTGTTTCTAGCTTATATGTAGCCGGTCTAATGACCTTTTACACTCTGAATGAGCCTTCCCATATTGGGGTGAGCTTCCCAGTTCCTTCTCTTTTTCCTGTAGCCTCCAAATACCTCATCACTAGGTCTCCTTCAGCAAACACCCGAGTTTTCACTTTTTTGTTAAAGTAATTTGTTGTCTTTTGTTTATAGGCAGCAATTCGGATACTCACTTGATCTCTCAATTCTTCTAGGAGATCCAAGTCCACCCTTTTTTCCTGCTCATTCTGCTTGTCCCCACAAAAGTTCACTCTTTCACTCGGCATGCCAATATCAACAGGGATGACTGCTTCGGTCCCATAAGTCAGGCTGAAAAGAGTTTCTCCAGTTGGCTCTCTGGGTGTGGTCCTGTAAGCCCATAGGACGTGGTGCAGCTCGTCTGCCCAATTTCTTCCATACCCATCCATTCTTCTTTTAAGGCCTTGCAAGATGGTTCGGTTTGCCACTTCAGCTTGGCCATTTGACTGAGGATGGGCCACAAAGGAGAAGTGTTGATGAATGTTGAGACTTGCACAGAAGGCTCTAACTTTTGCGTTGTTGAACTGCTTCCCATTATCACTAACGAGCTGATAGGGAATTCCAAATATGTAAACCACGTTCCTTCAGAGGAAATTGATAACTTTATCAGCTATAATGATGGCCAGAGGTTCAGCTTCTACCCATTTGGTAAAATACTCCACTGCCACTAGCAGGAATTTTCTCTATCCTAATGCCATTGGGAAGGGGCCAAAAATGTCTATTCTTCACTTAGCAAATGGCCATAGACCATAGATTGGGACTTGTTAAGCAGCTGGAACATTTTTGTTGTTACTGAACTTCTGGCATGCAGAGCATTTTCTAACCATTTTCATAGCTTCCTTTTTTATTCGAGGCCAAAAGTACCCCTATTTGATCGCTTTGGCCGCCAAGCCCTTTCCTCTAATGTGCATTCCACAGCTTCCCTCATGAATTTCCCTCAAAACATAATCTGCTTCTTTAGGCCTTAGGCATCTCAATCATGGCAAAAAGTAAGCTCGTTTGTAGAGGATACCATTATGCAGAGAGAAGTGAGCGCTTCATTGCTTGACCTTCTTCGCCTCTTTCTAATATTCAGGAAGTTCACCCTTCTCTAGATAGATCTTAATGGGGTCTATCCAATAGAGCTCATCATCGACTTCCATCACTCGCTCATTTTCCTATATACTTGGGAAGGTTAAGAAACACATAAAGATTCTTCGAGGTAGCTCGGCGAGGTGAGTGGCTGCTAATTTACTGAGGCTATCAGCTCGACAATTATCTATATAAGGAATCTTACAAAATTGCACATTGACCCCTCGTTCTTTCATCTTCTGAATGATCACCCTGACTTTTTTCAAGTATTTAGCCATGTTTTCTTCTTTGGCTTCAAACTCTCCCTTAATATGTCCCATCACTAACTGTGAGTCACTGTGTACTCTGAGGGTATCCAAGTGAAGACAGTTGGCGAGAAGCAAACCCTGAATCATGGCCTCGTATTCAGCGACTTTGTTAGTGGTGGCAAATTTTAAACGCAAGGCATACTCAAGCAAAAATCCATCTTCTTTTCTCAGCACAATTCTGGCTCCATTGCCTTTGACACTAATAGCTCTATTTACATATAATTCCCATGTTGAACTAACATCAAAGGCTGAGGACTCTTTCTTTGGACTCTCTTTGTCTTCGACAGGCATCTCCACGGCTATTGGCTCTGTTCCAAATGAACACTAAGAGAAGAAATCAGCCAGTGCTTATGCTTTGATAGCAGCTATTTGTCTATACTGCAATCCATATTAATCCAGCTCAATTAACCAACACAACATCCTTCATGATGTCTCTGGTTTGTGCAAATTTTTTTGCAATGGCTGATCAATTATTACTAGTCCTTGGTGGGCTTGCAAATAAACCTTATATTTTCTTGTTAACAAGAGCAGGGCATAAGCTAGCTTCTCAAGTGGGATATAATTCAGTTTAGCTCTCTGGAGGACCTTGCTAAAGTAATAGGTAGGCTTCTGAATAGATCCTTCTTCTCTGATGAGCACCGAGCTGATTGCTTGGTGCGAAGCGGATAAATAAATTAGAACTTCTTCTCTTGGTAAAGGTATGCTCAAGATCTACTCAGAAACTAGGAAGGACTTGAGTTCTTCAAAAGCTTGTTGACACTCGTCTTTCCATTCAAAAGTCTCTGTCTTTCTCAGCTTTTTGAAGAATGGCAAGTACTTCTTCGTCGATCGGGACATAAATCTGTTAATTGTCGCTATTCTTCATGTTAACCTCTGGTCTTCCTTGGTGTTATGAGGAGGTTCCATGTTAAGTATGGCCTTCACCTTTTCTGGATTTGGCTCAATTCCTCGCTCACTTACCATAAACTCGAGGAACTTTCCTCCTTGAATGAAAAACACACATTTCTCTGGGTTCAACCTCATTCCAAACTAGTTCATCACCCCAAAGATTTCTACCAAATCCTTGATGTGATCTTCAAATCTTCGACTCTTTACAATCATATCATCCATATAGGCCTCCAGATTCCTACCAAGCTGAATCTTAAAAATCTTATTCATGAGGTGTTGGTAGGTTGCCCCAGCATTTTTGAATCCGAAGGGTATGGATACATAGCAGAAAGTCCCTTTCTTTATAATGAAGGAGGTTTTCTCTTTGTCTTTGGGTTGCATTCAAATTTGGTGGTACCTCTGCTTCGCATTTAAGGAGGACAAATATCCATAACCTGCTATTGAGTCGACAAGCTTGTCAATCATTAGCAGTGGGAAAGAATCCTTGGGACAAGCTTTATTAAGGTCATTGAAGTCGACACATATTCTTTAACTCCCATTTGCTTTCTTTACCAACACAATGTTAGCAAGCCACTCTGGATATTGTACTTCCCTAATGAATCCAGCTTCCATCAGCTTGTCCACTTCTTCGTCAATCACAGCTTGTCTCTTCGCTCCAATGCATCTCTTTCTCTGCTTAATGAGTTTGAATGTAGGATTGACATTAAGTTGATGAGTAATCATCTCTAAGCTTACCCCTTTTATTTATGCTAATATCTAGTCAAAGCTAAATAAATTATCTTTGAGAAATTGATGAGCTTCTGCCTTATGTTCGTCGGTAAGAGAAGAGTTAATCTATAGAAAATTCTGAGGTTCCTCTTCACTCACGGGGAACTTCTCAAGCTTTCCCACTGGCTCTGTTCTTTGTTGTGGTATCCAACCTTTCTTCTCTATTGTTTCTACCACTGCCCCTCTTCGGGTGTCACCGAAGCAGTACTTCGCTTTCTCTTCTTCTTATCTTTATCTTCTTCCTGTGTTCCATATACATGGAACTCCTAACCAACTGGCTTAAGAATAGTCATTCTCTGCCCCCTGGTGTTGACTAAGGCATCCACTGGATTGTTCAACTCGCTAGGTCTTCTTCCTTAAGCCCAATCTTCAACTAGACCTCGGTTGTAATTAAATTCACCAAGTTGTCGTCATCCACCAATATCCTTTTTACCACAAAGTTGGCAACGACATCTTGAATGATCATGGGACTAGCACATGGAGTATTCAAACTACCTCCATCTTTTTTGACTACCCATATCTTCGTCCCACTACAATAAACGAATTATGGCTCCTCCTTCTTCCGAGCTACAGCTTTAGCCTTGTTTTTTCTATGCATCTCTTCGCCAGGCCCCCCTATCAAACAATGAATCACTCCCGTTGATCCATCGTTGATAATTTATTTTCCTCTGTCTTGATTCGCTTCTTCCCCCTCTTCGCCAATTCTCTTGACAAACTTGTCGAGGTAGCCCTACTTAATGAGCCTCTCTATTTCTTCCATCAAAGACTTGCAATCATTTGTATTATGGCCATGTGTATTATGAAAAAGACAATACCTAGTCTTATCTCTCCACTCAACTGGCTTTTTTAAGGGTTTCGGCCTTTGCCATATATTTTGGTCTTAGAAGGTCGCAAACACTTCGACCAGGCTTGTATTGAGAGGGGTGAGCTTTGAAACATTGAAGTTTGGTGGCCTCCCAGGGCCTCTTCTCCTGAACCCTTCTCTTTGATCTTCTTTTCGATTCGGGCTTCATTTTCTTTTTTTCTTGGCCTATTTCTGCCTAAGCAGAAGTCTTGCTCCTCTTTCTTTTGGAAAATTGGCTAGAACGATAGGCGCCGTCCTATCGAATATACTTCTGGGCTAGGTCCATAGCTTCCTCCAGAGATTGAGGGGCATGCCTACACAAGGCTTTAAAGTAATATGTATGGGTAGAACCATTTTGAAGAGCTTCGACCGCTCTAGTCTGGTCTAGCTTAGTCACCTTCAAGGCCTCTCTATTGCGCGAGCTACATAGTCCCTGAGGGATTCACTGTCTGTTTGCACCACTTGTTCTAAGGACTGGGTCCTTCTCTCTATAGGAATGCTAGTGGAAAACCGATGCATGAAGCTTTCCGTGAGTTGCTTGAAAGAACTAATAGTTCCTTCTTTTAATCTGTCAAACCACCTCGTAGCTGCTCCTTCCAACGAAATTCTAAAGACCACAACACCTCATCACTTGTTGTTTGGAGCTCCACAACATGTTTATAATCTAGAATATGGACTCTTGGGTTAATCTCACCATTATATCTGGCTATTGTTGGCGGTTTGAACTTCTCTGGCATTATGTACTCATTAACTCTCTCGGTGAAGGGAGATTTGAGGGCAAGCACTAGGTCATTGTTCCTGGCCTTCTTTCCCCTCTCTTTATTTAATTCATCTAGGAATTTCTTGAGGGTCTCCTTTATCTCCTTAGCATCTCACTTATTCGAAATTTCTTAGCCTCTCTGACCCCTTCGGTGGGAAGAAGATTTAGATTGAGATACATCCCCCTATGTTAGGACTGCCTTCTCAAGTCATCTCTTCTATCGTCTCTGTTTCTGTCATTTCCTTGACTATTTCGATCTCCATCAACCCTCTCATGATGATGAGGGTGTCTGTTTTTAGAGCGGTTCCCACTTTCTGCTTGCGAGCTCCTTCTAGAATCATGTATTCCATCTTCTTGCAACGAAGGGATTCCTTTTCTAGGCAAGTCTTCTCTCCCTATTCTTCTTACCATCGACTTCAATCTGCCCTTATGATCCCTTGTCTCTACCTTCTCTTCTTCTACTGCAGCAGTTCCTCGCAACTATGATGTAAGGTTAGATGCTTGTTTTCACCTTGCCTCTGGGTTATTTCTAGGACTATACTCATGTTATGTGCAAGAAGAGTATGTTGTTGCTGAACAGCCTGTACTGTGATGGCTAAGGTATTTAGGAGTTGCAAGGCAAATGCTACATCAGGACTGGCTGCTGGGAGAGGAGTGGTACTGGGGCTAGCCAAGGCTTGTTGTGAAAACAACATACTCATAAGTTGTAGGGAGGCATTTAAGTCTATACTTTGAGGGTTTTCATTTCTAGTGGGGGTGTGTTGAGAGGTTGTGGGGTCTTGAGGAGGGTCATTGTTATCAGAGTGTATCATTTTGACGATAAGCGTGTATTCTTGCAAGCCAAGGAAGTATGTTTTGTAACTGAAAGGAAGAAAGGAATGCTAGAGTAGCAAACCTCGGAGAAAGGAGAAAGAAAACAGGATCCAATCAATCATTTCTCACAGGCAGTGCCATTTTGATCAGTCTAAGATCAATTAAGATAAAGATGAACTGGATCTTTATTCAGATGGGCTTGCTTCTTGGGTGTGCAAGAAAGAAAATGAGATCAAAGGGGGACAGACTTGTTGCTTGGCAAGGACCCTCCGATGCTCAAGTCAATACCGAACTGGTATATAAGGTGGCCGATGAGAAGAAATGTCCATTCTATATGGCCAGAGTATCTTTAGAATAAGAATGGAGTTGAAAAAGTGTAGAGTTCAAACTACCTCAGGTTGAAGACATGGTTGGTCTTTTATATCCATGCAGTGGTGTCCTTGGGAGGACAGGTGTCAATCTCCAATTAGCTGTTGAGCGTTAAGAACAGCCTGTGGGGCTATATTGGGATAAGCCAAATCTCATGACCTCATAGATGTCAGAATGGAGTGCGCCGTCTTTGTGCGAGTCTGTTTTTGACAATATGTGCCCTTGCACACCTGATATGGTGCGGACATTACTGCATTCAAGACATGGCTGCTACGTGCACAGAGAGCATGATAGGGGGGAGAGAGAGAGAGAGAACTTAGCTTTCTTGCATGAGAAGGCTCTGTTAGTGGGCTTCACTTTGGGCCTATAAAGTGTGAGCTCTTCGCTGTGGAAGTTTGACATCTTTAGTGGGCTCTTTGTGAGTTAGGCCCAAATGCACTATAGTCACAATTTATCCCTTATCAAAACCTAATTTCTAGATTAAATGATTTAACCTAAAAATAATAATTCAATTATGTTGACTCAAATATTTAAGATGAAAATTATGAGCTTGATGAGCATGATAGATAGATATACACATAACTCTTATTATTATAAAAAATAAATAAAAAATAAAAAAACCCAAACAAGGCTTAAAAAAATAATGATAATAAAACGGCAAAATCTGGCTTACACTTAGTGTATGTACTAATTTAATGAGATAAGAATACATGGAATAAAAAAAGGGTATCGGTGTTTTTTACTTAGTAAAAAAATACAAAAGAGTCAAATTAACTAAAATATCTCATTAGTTATTGATTTGGTATATAAGATAAATCTATACACTTAGGTGGTGTTTGGTAAAACTGAAAATTAAGCGCTGAAAAATTAAGTGCTGAATTTTAAGCGCTGAATACAATAAATACTGAAATTTTTAAGTGCTGAATATAATAATTCTGTTTGATAACTATTATTACTGAAAA
>CATKHJ010627365.1:0-18819 GCA_949750685.1 Vernicia montana
TTCTCTATGTATATGATTAATTCCTTCATTTTATTTATTAATTTATTTACTTTTTAGCTATGTACCACTGTATACCTTTGACTATGTGTATAAACTTATATACTGATGAGGTTTAATCTTTTTGTTTAAATTTAATTTTTAATCATAATAATTATATATATTTATGTACCTTGAAAAATAAAATGCTTGCAGATGGAATGGGGAAAATTCTCTATGGTTGATGTAGAGGAGACTATTGGCACATGCACTTGCAGATCCTGATAACCAACAATTTGTCTTGCTTTCTGATAAGTATAAATGCATAATTCCTTAGTCATATACATATACAAATGTTCTCTATGCATATGATTAATTCCTTCATTTTATTTATTAATTTATTTACTTTTTAGCTATGTACCACTGTATACCTTTGACTATGTGTATAATTATAAGATGTTCACAAATAGTAGCTATATTGACAGGTAATTAGCAAATGTTTCTTTACACAATTAAAATGAAATTGATAATTTAGAGAGACTATTATTGTTGTCATTTGACATAATAAAAAGGAAAGAAAGAAGGTGAGGGAGGTGGGCATTTTGAAGAAAGATCTTGAAATGTTAAGGGAGCATATAGATAAATTGCAAATGATAAGTAAGTCATAATCTACTTTAACATTTTTTTTTTCTACAATGTAGAATTTTTTTTAATGTTGGCTGTTCAACTCCCTAAAAAGCATGATTGTTGTAAAATAATTGTACTAACTATTCACAAAAATTCTAGCTTTTGATATTTTTTTTTTGTTGTAACTGATTGCATCTCTATAGATTTAAAATATGTACATGTTATTTTAATATTGTTCAGTTTTATCAGTATATGGATTTGGAATTGACTTGACTAAGCAAAATTGCCATTACAATATCATTTTTAGAGACTATTAACTTACAAAAGCTTCTCACTTCTTTTTTTTGCAAATATAATTTATATTCTTTGTTTCATACTTTGATTAGATGCTTATAAATTGTGTCTACCAATCTACAATTTTTATCTTCAATTTTCAAAAAGTAAAATTTTGTTAGCTAAATTGTTTATTATTGATAAATTTTTTTGTCTAATAAATTAAATGTTTCAGGTTCAATCTAACTACTAGATTTGACTACATGAGTTTTGTTGGTGGTTTAATTAATAGAAATACATAGAAATCAATACCGTGTATGTTTGTGAGAGTTGTTAGAGTCCCTGAATTAGTGTATGAGACCTATAGAAAGAGAATAGTCAAATAGAGATGTAATAGTAGCTTATAATTTATGGTAATGATCTTATTATGCTAAAATTAAGTTAGTGCTTTGTTCGTTTCTAGATTAGTATTTGATTTTTTTAGTTTATTTTTGTAGTATTGCCACCATTAATTTGTTAATTTGTAAGACTAGCTAACCGAGTTTTGAATATGTAGTTTACTTGCTGTTTACCAAGAACTTCTTTTTTTCCTATCTTATGTAACAAAACTTTTTCATTTGCTGTAAATTTTGTCTCTTGCCAATGGAGTTGTGTAGATTACATATTTGTTACCTTTAATAAGATGCTATTATACATAATATGCACTTGATAAATAAACAATAAAATTTCTTTTTCCCAATGGAATCTAATAAGTGAAATTTCGAGTAATTATTTATATAATGTTTTTTTGTTTGAAGAAATTATTCATGGAAATAATAAATCAACCTGTAGAGAAATTCTATTCATTGGCTACCATTTGTGTGACTGCAATTAAATTAGACTATACTTTTTATAAATTTAATACATTGCTATAAGAATTAATCAATAAAGTTCTATTAGGTGTAAAATTTGCATCTTACAGGTATACATTTTAATTATAATAGGTATTAGCTTAATTAGGTAGTCGTTATTGATTGTATTGTTTCATATATTTGTTAATTTGATCCTCAAAATTTAAAAGGTAAACTCAAATAATCATTTGATTTGATGTTATCTCTTTTATTTTATGTATAAAAAAAATATTCTTTTTTTACTATTACAGATTTCTTGATGACTTAGGTGAGAAAAACATGACAAGAAATATATTTTAATGTTCTAATTTTTTTTTTTGGAATGACTTGTGAACATAGTATTTTTAAAAAACTATTATGCTTGAAACAATGTATATTAATAAAGAATAATACATTAATATATTATAAGATCGAGATAAAAAGATCCACACGATGAACATTATTCAATATTCGACAATTATTAGATGATAGTATTGTAAGTAACCTCATAAAATCATAAACCTGCATGTTTGTGAATTTCAATTTACCATTACTAATGTACATAGCCCAAAAAAATAGTGGAATGGAGGAAAATGCTCAGATAGCCGAAATCAATTAAATTGAAATTTATGACCAAGTTGCTTTGAATTTGCATTTACTTTTGTTTAGTTCATAAAAAATAATTAAAAAAAAAAAACTAAACTTGCAATACTCAATTGGATGCGCACAAACATAAGGGCATCCCAGCTCATAGAAAAGATTTCGATTTTGCTTCCTAAAAAATATAGAAAATCTTATAAAAATGAAAGACATAAAATGAACAACCTTTACTTCTTTTGATAGAGTCCACTAAACTTCCACAAGTGACTTCCCATTTAAAATAATTTTCTTTTGATAAAAGAAACAACAGATACAAAGTGAACAGACATGCAAATCAAAATTTTCCAATCAAGAAAATCCAAAACAAAATACAAAAAGCTAAAAAAAAAAATGAACTCACTAAAGTTACTGAAAATCTAAAACACTCTTAAGTAAAAGTCATTTCTGTAGAACAACCATGAAAGGAAAGAAAAGAGTGGGCAAACACACAACAAAAAAAGCATTAAAAGAACGCATAATGAGAAAAGAAATGATCTTGTAATATAATTGTTTAAAATGGCATATGGCATACATAAAAGCTTTGCAGCTAATATGGAGAATGTGAAACTAAGAACTAAGAACTTCTACCTACTATGGAGAATGCCAAAGCTTTGCAGCTAAATTACCTCTTTTTATCTAATTAGTTAGTATAACTTTACTACTTAATCGAACTTTCATTCTTACTGTTGTCTATGAAACTCTTTTTTTATTTTAACTCTTTTAATATTTATGTTGAAAAAAGAATTATAATTTTTCTTTCATTCTTTGACACTGACCATGACATTTGGACAAATTATAAAACTTGATAATCACCTATTTATAACTAATTAATCTTCCAATTCCTATTCATAGGTATTGCCGCAAAAACAATCAAGAAATAACCATAAGAGGATAAAACTAAAGAAACAAATGGCATTGGCAATTGGTAAATTACAGGCATTAAAAATGGCATCCCTACTGAGAAAAGGTAGTCAGAAAAGAGATTCAGCAGGAAGTTTATGCAATATATACTTACTCTAGAGAATGCATCAGAAAATTCCTACAACAACTCATTAACAAACTTTGTCTTGTTTGCAATGGCATCCTGACTGTGAGCCTCCAAGTTTGCCACTTTAGTTTCCTTCTGTCAACAATAGTGGCTAGGGGAGCTTTATCATTATTGTTTCTTCATTTCAACAATAGTGGCTTAATTCTCAAATCCCACATGGTTTAGATGTGGGAAATAAGGAGGCTTTCTAAGTTATAAAAGGAAGCCTCCTCTTTTGTTTTTAAAGCATCCCAAATCTCTAAGTATTAGAGAGAGTTTCTAATGAAAGAAAAATATAGAGAGTGTTTTCTTCTATTTCAAGAGAGAGAGTGTTGTTGTTTTTTCCTTGTGGTGTAGAGAGAGGTTGTAACTCCTATTATTTTTATAGTGAAATTCTTCTATTTTTGCCCATGACTTTTTATCCTAATTCTTTGGGGGTTTTCCACATAAAATTTGTGTATCCAAACTATCTTCATTGTTTTCTCAAATCATTAGTTGTGTTCATGCTCTACTTCGATCCTAATTTCGCAACAAGTGGTATCAAAGCTATTGGTTTTAATTTTCCTTAAAAATTGAGAGTATGCTCTATGGTTGCAATTTTAACTGATTTTCCACATCAGAAAAAAAATTTCAAAAAATTATTGCTGTGAATAGTACTCTGAGGTACTGTGTAATTTTGCACTATTCATAGGTACGTATACTATTTATACATATCAGAGCCTAGTTGGAAATAAGTGTGGTACTGTGAAAGTGCATGTCTAGAAAAAGTTCTAGCTAAGGAAAGACTTGGTATTTAAGTATGTCTATTATGACCCACCTCTTTTTCCTGGGAACTTACTTAGTGTACTGTTCACGGACTACAGTCACTGTTCCATTATACGGTACTATTCACGTGAAATAGTAGGAGCTAGATTTGCTCAAAGAATTTTATGATAGAAGTAATGGCAGTAAAATTTGAGATTGAGAAATTCAATGGGAGTAATTTCTCACTATGAAAATTGAAAATGAAGGCAATATTGAGAAAAGATAATTGCTTTGTGGTTATTAGTGAAAGGCCGGCGGGACTCACAAATGATAAGTGGAATGAGAAAGATGGAAATGCTATAGGAAACTTTCATCTGGCATTAGCAGATGGGGTATTATCGAGCATAGAGGAGAAAAAGACAGCAAAGGAGATTTGGGATCATCTCAACAAATTGTACGAGTCAAAATCACTCCACAATAAAATTTTCCTTAAGAGGAAACTGTACACTCTTCAGATTTCAGAATCTATTTTGGTGACTGAGCACGTAAACACTTTGAATACTCTATTTTCTCAACTTACATCATTGGGAGTTAAAATAGAGCCAAATGAACGTGCTAAACTTCTACTCCAAAGTCTACTTGATTCGTATGATTAGCTAATCATCAATTTAACAAATAATATCTCCACGGATAATTTAGTCTTCGATGATGTTGCAGTCGCAGTTCTAGAAAAGGAAAGTCTACGCAAGAACAAAGAGGACAGGTTGGCCAGTTCGCAGTAAGCGGATGCATTGATGGTGAGAGGAAGATCAATGGAACGTGGCCCCCGTGGGAGCTATAATAAAGGAAGATCAAAATCGAAGAGTAAGAAGAACATAAAATGCTACCAATGTGGCAGGAAGGGTCATATGAAGAAAGATTGCTGGAATTTAAATAACAATTCTAGTCCTCAAGGAAATGTAGCAAGCACTTCAGATGATGGCGATACTCTATGTTATGAAGTGACGACAACTGATATAGGCAAATAGAATTTAGTTGATGTCCAGTGTTTTGACTTAAGGGCTATCTGGCATATGACCTCTCGTAGATAATAGTTCCATCATTACAAATCTATCTTAGGAGGATCTGTGTACACAGTTGATAATCATGCCTTGAAAATCGTCGGTATTGGAACCATCAAGCTGAAGATGTATGATTGTACAATTCGCACTATTTAAAATGTGCGACATGTGGAGGGCTCGCAGAAGAATTTATTGTTTGAAGGACAACTGGATGATCTTAGATGTAAGATCGAAACCCAGGATGGGATTAAGAAAATAATCCAAGGCGCACTTGTACTTATGAAAGCTCATAAGAAGGCTGCAAACATGTATATATTGATGAGAGAGACTATGCAGGAAGGAGAAGCTTTCGTTGCTTCAAGTAGTTTGAATGACAGATCTGCGATGATGTGACATTACAAACTTGGGCATATGTCTGAGTAAGGAATGACTTGTAGAGAAAAATCTATTTCTGGGTCTCACAAAGGTTTCCTTACCCTTTTGTGAGCATTGTGTTACAAGTAAGCAGCACAGGTTGAAATTTAACACATCAAATTCTAGAAGTAAGAAAGTTCTAGAATTGATTCACTTTGATGTATGGCAAGCACCAGTTCTGTCCCTGGGAGGAGCGAAGTACTTTGTGTCCTTCACAGATGATTATTCCAGGAGATGTTGGGTGTATCCTATCAAGGGGAAGGTATATGTGTTTTCAATTTTCAAAGTGTTCAAAATGCGGGTAGAACTTGAATCTAGGGAGAAGATCAAGAGTTTAAGGATAGATAATGGAGGAGAATATACTAGCAATGAGTTTGCTGAATTTTGTAATCAAGAAGGTATCAAAAAATAGTTCACTACAACATACACTCCTCAACAAAATGGAGTGGCAGAGCAGATGAAAAAAACCCTGTTGGAAAGAACAAGGGCTATATTGGGAGTTGCAGGTTTGGCAAAAACATTCTGGGTAGAAGCAGTCAACACTGCCTGTTATGTGATAAATGGATCACCATCAACTGCAATTGAGTTGAAAGCACGGATAGAGATGTGGAAGGAAAAACCTGTTGATTATTCAAACCTCCATGTATTTGGAAGTCCTATGTACATGATGTACAACGCCCAAGAAACTACCAAGTTATATCCAAAATTTAGAAAATGCATATTTCTAGGTTATGCTGATGGAGAAAAGGGGTATCGCCTATGGGATTCCACTACCCATAAGATTGTCATCAGCAGGGATGTGATATTTGTAGAAGATAAGCTCCAAGAGAAAGTTGACAATAGCAGTTCAAAAGAAGGACTAGAAACTACAATGGTATAGGTGGAAAAATAGTCAGATTCAAAGGATTCTTATGAAGCAACAACGAAACTTGAAGAATGAGAATCATTTGAGTCTAAAATTACAGAAGTTTGATGGTCATCTCGTGAAAGCAAAACACCAGCTTGGCAGACAAAGAATAGGAGCCGCTATGAGAGGTAGAGCTTCTTCAGGATAAGGGCCTATTTTACTCAGCTTGATGTTTCATAGGTATTGACTGTTTCTTTATATGTACTTGTTCCCTTTTCCCTTGTCTGACATACATTTTTCTTCTACAGATTCAGTGGACACCCCATGCTTCCAGACTTATATTTTTAGGACAGTAATTGGAGTCCAGCTTGACTCTGTCTAATTTTTTATTTCTTTTACGCTTCTGGACTGATTGGATGTTCTATCTGGCTGAGAGAGTCTGGGGATAGGTCACTGGGAATAAGAGTGTCCCAACTGATCCTCCTCTGGAGATGCATTATGGGCATCGCATCCAGGATCAGGATACACTGGTGGTAGGCATTCTGGCTGATCGATTCTTAGATTTAGATGCTTATTATGATGAGTTTTGTCAGACCTTTCTGATGCCACGTTTGCCTTTCTTAGATGGAATTGCCCACCCTAGCCATAGGCGATCAACAGCTGCTTCTGCATATGGTCCTCCTCCAGTTGGGAGAGAAATAGGTGGAGATCTTAGCCCTAGTACATCCGCAGGGCCTGCTTCATATACGGCTGAGTCTAGTGGGGCATTTCTTCAGCATCTTTCAACTGAGGAACAACTGGATTATTTCTCCCGCGCTCGCGGACTAGAGTGGTATGAGATCCCATGTGATTTTCCCATTAGTTTTCCTCCTTTTCCAGACGATATTAGTGAGGTATGTAGTTCTGAAAATTATTACCTTGAAAGGATAAAACACCAGGTTTCATTACCCTTTTCTCTTCTCTTGCTTGCAGGTTCCTGTAGATTGGGCTCGCCATACTTATGAGATGGTCGTCTGACTGCGAGTTGCTTTGGCTACATCCTTGACTTAGAGTAGCTTTTAGGAGGACAGGGGGGAGTCTCCACCACCGAGGAGGAGGCATCGACATGGCGGATGCTAGCTTTTCTTTTTTCCTTTTTCCTGTCCTTTTAGTTACATATATGCTATGTATGACTTATATGGATGTATGCATGTATGGATGATGTATTGACCTATCCTATATGAGATGACTTATGTTATGATACATATTTTAGGATTTATGTATGCTTGCAAATGCAGAATGCATGATAGAGCTTTATATCATTAATTTTCTAACTCTTTCTTTTTTCCTTTTTTTTCTTTTTTCAAGTTGTGCTGTCGGTGACCGCATGACTGCATGTGGTGACCATAGAGAAGCTCCCAGTGGCTCTAGCAAAATTCAACTTTTTTGCCTATATATAGGCTCTTTCAGTGCTTCTAAACTCATTCTAGCTTTTCCCACTCTTAAGGTACTATTCTTTCTTGCTCTTTTTGCTTTTCTTTCTTATTTTCTTATTTTTTTTTCTTTCTTCTTTCTCTCTCTCTCTCTCTCTCTCTCTCTCTCTTTATTTATCATGGGGCCCTACTTTAGCTACTCTATGCATTTATGAACCAAAAACTTTGAACAAGTGGAGCGTATTAACTTGGGGAGATTTGAAATTAGTGCCATGCCTACCCTAAAGGGTGTGAAGATTGATTGGGATTTTTTGAGAGCTTGCATGAGGTTTTGGGATCTTGATGTTCATATGTTCAAGTTTGGGGCTAGTATGGAGGAGATGTGCCCTACTTTTGAGGAATTCAGTGTACTCCTAGGATCTGATCTTGAAGCGAGTCTGGCTGTTCTAGTTAGAAGGGTAGGCTATTTCAACTCTTTTTAGAGGCTTTTGGGATTGGATGTGGCAACTGCTAGCCCTATGGTTATGGGAGATTGGGTTGATTTGACTGCTGTGATCACCGAGTTTCATAATTCCCAAGGTTTTAAAGAGGATGAGTGGCAAAATCACCGGATGTGGGCTCTGTCTTTTTTGCTTGACTTAAGGCTTCCTTTTCATAGGCCCTATGGATTGGGAAGATGTGAGGTTGACAGAGCTGGTGAGTCAAATGGAGGATGGGTGCTCAATTGCTGCCATTGTTCTAGCTGAGACTATCCTTAGCTTGGATCGAGCATATAGGAGCAATAAGCATTGGTCTGTGAGCCCGATCATTCTACAGGTATGTTTCAAGTTCTTACCCTTCTTTTTATTTTTCTTCTTTTTGCTCACATTTTTATTTTTTAAAACAGATATGGCTTAGGGATCACTTAAGGGTGGTCTCCCCTCCTACTCGACGAGACTATTCAATATCTTGGTATAGGACCTGTAAGATAGTTATCAAGATGAATTCTGAGAGAGAGTGGACTTCATGGCTTTTTGAGTTAGGTCTAGAGGAGCTGTTGTGGCTTTGTTTTTGGTACAAGATCAAGAAATTCATGACTATGAGCTTTGGCTACAAGGTGGTGTATCTGCTTGGGATGCATATGGTGACCTTCTACCAAGGGACTAGGATAATGAGACAGATGGGCCATGTACAAGGAGTGCCCCCAGATGGTTCCCTCTTCAATTCTACTCTGATTATTCCTACTGTGGCTAGGGCTGTCATGAATGGTTGGCTTCGAGGGTTTCACACTATTCTTCCATCTCATAGCTTTGATAGGTTGGAGGATTATAATTCATGGTGGATTGCAATGACTTGGCCAGCAGAAAAGACAAAAAGGGTAGCCTTGCTGCATGAAATTGAAGATGGAGATACCATGGAGGAGGTTGATCCAAAAGGGAAGAAGAAGATGATTTAGACTCTTTTAGGATTTTAAACTTTAGGAATTCACGGCTTTAGACATAGCCATGGACAATTTTCATTTCTTTTGATATTGTGTTTAGATGGAATTTCATTTTTTAAATGAAATTTGAATAATACATCATTTATTTGCTCTAATTTTTTCCTAAGTCGCATTTTCGGGTTTTCAACTTAGCGAGCTCTTTTCTTTTATTATTTTTTTATATTTTCCTTTTTTTTTTAAACAAGCAGAAAACCAAATAATATGAAAAAATGGTAATCTTATTTAAAATTTGGACCGTACCCACAGTGGGTTGCCTATGTATCTCCTTACACACATTCACTTTTGACTGATCAATAAATATTTTAGAGAATTAGGTCAATGTAGTTCTAGTTACATGATGCATGAAGATTACATTCAAAACAAACATTCAAATGAAATAATGCTTCAGTTGATCCAAGTTGCATGGACTGACAAACTCTGTCCCATCTAGATCCATAAGAATAGCTGCTCCACCTGACAAGATCTTCTTAAGTATGTAAGGTCCAGCCCAATTTGGTCTGAACTTTCCTCAGGGATCATGCACTGGGGCTCTAATTTCTTTCAAAACTAGATTCCCTTTTTCTAAGCCTCTGTCTCTGACCTTCTTGTTGAAATGCCTTAATATTTTCTGCTGATAACCTTGAATATGATACAAGGCATCCATCATCTTCTCGTCAATGGCATTGAGCTGATCATGATAACCTTTATCCATTATGCTTCTTCTAACTGACTCTCTCACATGATTCTACTGATCTGATTTCTACCTCGATTGGAAAAACAACTTTCATGCCATATACCAATGTGTAAGGAGTTGCACCCGTTGGGTACAGATAGAAGTTCGGTATCCCCATAAGGAAAATGGTAGTTGCTGATGCCAATTTTTGTGATTGTCAGTCATCTTCTGTAAAAGGGTTTTGATAATTTTATTGGCTGCTTCCACTGCACCATTAGTTTGAGGATGATAAGGGGAAGATATGTGATGTTGAATCTTCTCTTTCTTCAACAGTTGGACCACCTCTTTCTGAAAATGTGACCCATTATCTGTAATAATCTCAAAAGGAACTCCAAACCGACAAAGGATGTTAGTTCGGATGAAATGAGCCACTGTTTTGGAATCCAGCATTTGATATGGAGTGGCTTCAATCCATTTTGAAAAATAATCAATTGGGACTAAGATGTATTCATGACAAGTAGATGACTTAGGACTTATCCTTCCGATGACATCAATACCCCAAGTTGCAAAAGGCCAAGGAGTTGTGATTGGATTGAGGGGAATGGGAGGTTGCTTCTGAAGCTTAGTATATATCTGGCATTTATGACACCTCTATACAAACTTAGCACAGTCTTCATTCATAGTTAACCAGAAGTACCCCAGATTAATTATTTTCCGAGCTAAAGCAATCACATTCATATGAGGTCCTTCTTCACTGCCATGGGCCCATTCCATGATCTGCTGAGCTTCATCCTCGGCTACACATTTGAGGTGTATATTATCCCACACTCTCTTGTACAATACATCACCATTTGTGATAAAGTTACTGGCCAGTTGCCTTAAAGTTTTTCTTTCTGATTTAATTACCCCTTCTGGATATTCATCATTCTGAAGATAGTTGAAAATATCCCAAAACCAAGGTTTCTTATCAGCCAACTGAATATTCATACACATGATGTGATAACCAAGCTCCCTTCTCACCTTAATGACAACAGGTCTAATTATCTCTCTACCACTCATATCCAGCATTGATGCAAGTGTGCCTAAGGCATCTGCAAATTGATTCTTAGCCCGGAGCAAATAATGAAATGACATTTCATGAAAGTTTTCTGTAAGGTTTTCCAAGCATTTATGGTAAGGAACCAAACGCTTCTCTTTTATCTTCCATTTTCTAAGAGCTTGGGACACAATCATATTTGAATCCCCATAAACCTCCAAGTAATGAATTCCCAGATTCACAACGACTTCTAATCCGGCTATGCAGGTTTCGTATTTAGCTTCGTTATTTGTCACTTCAAAAGCTAACTTGACATCCATGGGTAAGCTTTCACCCTTAGGGGTAACTATGACAATTCCAGCACTATAACCCTTGTTGTTTGTTGCACCATTAAAGAAAAGCTACCAGACTTTAGGTTCAAGTTCCATGATATTTTCATCAGGGAATTTCGGCTCAGACCATTCACCATCTATAGAGGTTGCAGCTAATTGATCTACTATCACACTCCATTTTATGGCTTTCCTCTTAACATACCTCAAATCATAAACTGCTTGAACAACCATCCATCTTGCCATCTTACTATCAAGAACCGGCCTCTCCATAAGGAATTTTAAGGGGCTCTTGTCAGCAAGTACATGAGTAGTGTAGGAGCTCAGGTAATGCTGAAGTTTATGACAAACCCATACCTAGGCAAGGCATAACTTTTCAATATGGTTATATTTGAGTTCATGGGCGAGTAGACGCTTGCTTAGGTAATAGAAAACATTTTCTTTGTAAGAGTCAGGGGCATTCTGAGTAAGCATTCCCCTCATAGCTTCTTGGGTGATAGAAAGGTATAGGAGTAACGACTTATCGAGTCTAGGTGGTTGCAGGACAGGAGGGTTCAGGAGGTATTCTTTGATTATTTTCAAAGCTCTATGACAGTCTTCGTTTCATTGTTTAGAGGCTCCCTTCTTTAACAATTTGAATACGGGCTCACATATATCAGCCAATTGAGAGATAAATTGACTAATGTATTGGAGTCATCCCAAGAAACCTCTAATCTCCTTTTCTGTCTTTGAAGGTGGCATCTCTAGAATTTCTTTTGACTTGACTGGATCAACCTCAATCCTCTTTTTACTTTCCAAATACCCAAGGAAAACTCCTGATGATGCGTTAAATAGGCATTTTGCAGGATTCAGTTTCAGATTATATTAGCGAAGTCTATGGAAGAATCGCCTTAATGCTTCTACGTACTTTTCAGTTGTTTCAAATTTTATTACCATATCATCCACATACACTTCAACATCTTTGTGGATCATGTCATGGAAAATGGTGGTGGTCATTCTCTGATAAGTCGCCCTAGCATTCTTCAACCCAAACGGCATTACCTTATAACAATATGTACCCTATTCGGTCATAAAAGCAGTCTTTTCCTTATCTGGTGGATGGACTTGGATTTGGTTATAACCAGCATATAGGTCAATCAAAGAGACTATTTCAGAACCTTATATGCGGTCAACCAATAAGTCAATGTGTGGCAGTGGAAAATCATCTTTTGGACAGGCTTTGTTCAAGTCCCGATAGTCAATGCACATTCGTACTTTACCATCATGTTCAGAACTGGAACAATATTGGCTAGCAATGAGGGGTATATGATCAGCTCTATAAACATTATCTAGCTGTTTAGTGATCTCTTCTTTGATTGGCAAAGACTATTATGTGTTCAGTTTTTGCAATTTCTATTTGATAAGCTTCATATGTTCATAAGTGAAAATCTTGTGCACGGCTATTCTTAGATCTATCTCAGTCATATCCTTAGGAGCCCATACAAAACAGTCAATAAACTCTTGGATCAACTTGACAGAGCCATCCCTATTATAACATACAGATGCAATGAATGTAGTTTTGGGATTTTCATTATTGCCAAGATTAATTGGTTTTTTGCTTGCATCATTTTTTATTTCATTTATCTCTTTTTCTGATGTATTATTCAAATTAGATTCAAGAGATAAAAAAAGGGACAAGAGACACAGGATCATAAGAGCAAAATTCAAACTTCTTATTGCGGATGAAAAGACCATTGTCCATGGTTACATCAAAATTGAAAGAATGAGTAGGATGACATTTTATAGACTCCAAAGAAGAAAATGGGGAAAAAGACTCAAGAGACTCTGGATCAGACTCTGGCTTTGATAAGGATTCCAAATGGTTACCTCCTTCTTCATGGTATCAATTATCAAGTTGGTTCTGGGCTGGTTGGATCAAATGAGTTGGATCCATCTTTTTTCCAACTTCAATCATGTAGATTTGCTCAAAGAGAGTGGTCTTTTTAAGTTGCTTGAGGATGGGGTCTTCGTCAGGTTCAAGACTCCCCTTTTATCTTTTCAGCTGGAGGTGGGATAAGTTGTACAGGTGGTTGTTTGACTTGAGAAATAGGTGCTTGATAGATTCTGCCACTTCAGGTTTATGACATCAATCTCTTCAACCAAGTTGCTTAGGTCAAGTACCCAGTAAAAATCAGAAGCTGGTCGAATCAAGGAGATAGGATCAACTTTAAGGTCAGAGGTGGTGATAAAGTTGACTTAGTTATCTGAAAATGGATTGGTAGAAATGTTTGGGCTTTAGCTGGGGAGTAATGATGTCTCCAGTATCAACGAGGTCTTGAATTTTGCTCCTTAAAGCTCTACATGTATTAGTTTTATGGCCCGCTCTTTGGTGATAGTCACAATACTCACTGGGATTGTAACTTTTGGGTAGTGGATTAGGAGGTGCTCTTGGCTCTAGGGGCTTGATTATCTTGGCTTCTAAAGCTTTCTTGTAAACAAAGACCAAGGATACTTGCAAATCAATAAAGGTCTTATGTCTTAATTCCAAGGGATGCTAGCTGGTGATGGTAGCTGCCTCTGTACTCTCCTATTCGGCGAAGGTGAGGGGGGGTGCAGGTGTCACTCTTCTTGCCCCTTTTTTCCAATGTGGGAATTTGTTCTAGCGCATTACGCTTCAAGGCTTTCTCAATGGTTGATGGGGTAGGATTTTCCCTGCTTTGAAAAGAATTCAAAGAAAAGGACAGGTTGGTGTCAGGGATTGATGGCATGATAGTGGCCAGGATGGCATTGGTATTTTAGATTGGCGATGTGAGGTTATGGGTTAAATCAATGGTAAGAGCAACATTAGTGGACTTAGCTTGGTTCATTATTCCCTTCACCTCATCGATGATGAGTTGGCGTTGAAGACTCATGGCATTAGTGGAAGCAGTGGTGAGATGGACCAATATACTGTTGAAGCTGGCCTGCAGAATTGTTAAAGCTTGGTTGAAATTGGTTTGTTGAGCATCAAGGGCAGAGTTAAGAAAGACTTGAAAATTCTCCTATTGCTTGTTAAGGAGGCCGGTGAGAAAGGTGTTCATGATATCCATGTTGACTGAGTTGGCCATCGGTACCTTGCGAAAGCAAAACAGAGAGGGGTAAGTGTTTGACTCACAAAATGGGGACGGAATCATGTTTCAAGACGATCACAGACTTTTGAGTGGTGATGGATGGATTAGGGATTTGGGCTAGCCACTTTTTTTTTTTTTTGGGAAAATGGACTCTACACTTTGTTCAAGGTCCTTGGGGTTATGTATGTATACATGAATGTATGAATGGAAAATCATTTCATGGATATGCAAAATAGGCCTTAGTTATGGTACATTCAACCTAAGGTCCAAGTTCTAGATCTATTACATGAAAAGGTAAGGGTGGCTTGAATTAGGGTACCCGTCACACTAGAGCAATGATATACCTAACCATATGTGAGTCAAAAAGCCTCGCGTTGGTCCAACAGTACGTGCATACTTGTAAACGTCGCGGGGTAGATGATTTCACTATCGGCAAGCAGACCTAAGTAAGGTTGCCCACTCAATGTTACTTTCTATCCATTGTTTTCCTAAGAAATATAGGTTGAAAGGCAAGGAGCCTATGCAAGTTATGTATGAAAGTCATTTTTACATTAAAAGTGCCAAACTTTTGTTTTAAACCAATTATTAGTCCACTTGTCTTTTATAAATAAGAATTTTTCCCCAGTGGAGTTCGCCAATTGTAAGGCCTCGCCCGAGCACCGGTTCGATCTGCTAGAAGGGATCAAAATGCTCATTCAGGTTTGTACTCACGATGGAACCCTCGAGTTCGAATTGGTTGATTTTGAAAATTGATTTGGGAGTCACCACCTTAATTTTATTTTATTTGGGAAAAGTTAAGGAAAAATCCAATTAAATGACTCCAATTATATTTCAATAAAAACGTTCACTAGCCCTCGATTATCAAAGAGGATTCATGGACTAGGTTTTCGGGTCATTTAATTAGTTTGGCAAGTTTAATGCTTAATGACTTAAAATAAATTTTATGAACAGTTATGAATGAATGAATAATTAAATTGTGAGGCCTCACCCGAGCACCGGTCTAATCCTCTAGAGGGGATCGAAATGCTCATTCGGGTTTAGTCTCACGATGGAACCCTCGGGTTCAGATAAGTTGATTTTTGAAAAGCGTTTTGGGAGTCGCCACCTTAATTTTATTTTATTTGAGAAAATTTAAGGGAAAACCCCAATTTTGACTCCAATTATTGTCTAATGAAAAAGTGCACTAGTCCTCGATTTCCAAAGAGGATTTGGGACTAGGTTTTCGGTTTATTTTTAATTTGTTTGGTAAATTTGATAAACAATGACTTAAAATAATTTCATGAACAATATAAATGAATGAATTAAAACGAAATAAAGCAATAAGTAAATGAAAGCAATAAAGAAATTAAATAAAGAAAGCAAATATTAAATTTACAAGATAAACCAAAATAGGGGATACTTTCTCTAGCCCTTATGGGATTCTAGAAAAGCAACACATTCCCAAAAATAAATCTAAATAATAAAAGTAAATAAACAAAGAAATGAAAAGAAGCACAAAATTACATAAAGAAAATGAAAGAGGGAGAAAGTTTGTTTTAACTGGATTTGATGCTTTCAGACAAGCATGCCTACGTATCCCTTAGAATGGAAATCAAAATCCATGTAGTTCGCCTTCTTGCGAAGGAGGTTTATTTTAGTCTAAACCTTTTATCATGTTTTAGTTCATTGATTAAAGGTGAGTTGGTTGATTTTAATCAAATAAGATTGATTACCGAGTTGTTATTTAGGTCAGTTTTAATTAACAAATAAGAAAGGATCATAACAAGTTAATTATTTTAGTTTCTAATTAACATGCCTTTAAAAGTGATTAAAAGAAAGGGATTGAAGAAAAGGGATCATATTAAGGGAATGGGGAAAACAATAACTATGCTAGAATGAAAGAAACTAAAAAAAAGGAAATAATAATAAAGCAATAAGAAGAAACTAAGCTAAAAATAAAACAAAACAACAAAACAACAAAGAAGCAAAATAAACTTCAAAACAAATAAATAAATAAATAAATGAAAAAGGAAGACAATAAATACCTTTTGAAGACGAGGCTTGGGACGTATGGATGGAGCGGATGACCAGATCGCAATTCCACCTTGACTCGACTCGGCGGAACCACAACCTTCGAACGGCTACTAGGACGGCGCTTTTATGACTCCCTTGAACTGACTTGAGAGAAACCACAAACAACCACCTAAAACAGAAACTTTAATACTATGAAAGGCAGTTCTTTCTAATCAAGCCTTAGGAAAATGCTTGCTTGTAATCAATTAGGTTTGATTTAGCAAGTGAGGTGTGTCGAAATGAGTTGGGGGAGGGTAGTTTATATAGGAATAGTAGCTAGGGAAGATTTTCACATTTTCCATTGTGGGAAAACTGACTAGAAACACCAAAACTGCACAGAAGCCTTCTAGGACCGCACAGACAGGTTTTTGGACCGCACAGCACCAACTAGGACCGCACAAGACAAGGCAGGACCATACAGGGCCTATTTGGGACCGCAAGACCCTGTGCGGAACCGCACAAGCCTTGTGCGGTTCCTGGGGGCCCCTGTGCAGTCACCCAGGTCAAACCATGGTCGATTCTTCGATTTTTTTCGATCCTTTTGTTGCCCGTTTATGTTTCTGAGTCCTTTTTGCATGTCCGTGGGTTTAGACAGTGCGAAATTCAGGGTTCACAACTGCCCCCTTATCAGAATTGACCGGTCTGGTGGGCAATTATGATAAATGTGAACTTGGGGATATCTGGTATGAGTTCGGCAAACGTGATGACTCCAATCTGTCTTGGGAGGTCCAGTTTGATGCTTGGCCAGTTTTGGGGTATTTCTGAATACGTTTGGATGGTTTTTCATTTTTCAGGGTATTTTTAATTTTCTAGTATTTCTGTCATACTAGGAGCATCCCAATTCTTATTTGGATAAATGAGATCTCTAATGAAAGAGAAAAATATTGCGAGCACGCTGGAACTGACGATGCTGAATTTTGACTTGAAACGGATCTGAAATCGCGTCCCGAGTTATCTGACAGTGGAAGTTACTATGCAAATGGACCCCCTATATAAAGGAGTAACCAACTCACTTTCCTTCACTTTTCATCATTTGTTAAATTTTCACTATCTCTCTAACTTCTCTCTAGAATTCATTTTCTGTCAATTCTCTTCAAAGTTCTTTATGGCTTCACCTAGCGGTCGACACACTCGGAGTTATCAGGCCCCACGGGAGAATACCGACCTGTCAGATCTGCTGCAGGAGGTGGAGATCCATGTTGCTCGTACCTGCGCTATGGAAGTATTTATGCTTCCTTCTCTTTTTCTTTCCTATCATACATGTTAGCTTTGCACAAAAAATAAAATATGTAGACAGTATGCAATTTAAGCAAAGTAGCGTGAACCCTCATTTTAGCACCTCCAAAATTATTTCTGAACTCACAGAATTGATTAGAATATTTTTCTATCTAAGCCGGAACTTTTCTGATCCTGACTTGACCACCTGTACCAGAAAGTATTTTCTCGGGACTGATCGAATTTTTCTCAAAATAGACTGCCAAAACTGTCCCAAAAATATTTTTGAACCTACCAGAGCGGACCGGAATATTTTTCTTTTCAACCTGATATTTTTTCCAACCCCGACCGGACCTCCTGTATCAGACAGCCTTTTCCCAAAATTGACCAGATTTTCACCAAAATGACTGTTAAAATATTTGATAATTAATTTCGGATCCACCGCCACTGACCTGTAATTTTTTGGACATTAGAATACTCCGAAAACTGACCCGGAAGCCCCAAAAACTAATCCAAAAACTGAAAAAGCCTGTAAAAAAGGACCCTGCGCGTGGCAGCCGCCGGAGCCCTTGGAGGATCCGCCTGCATCTCCGGTGGTAGCCGCCGGGACTTCCGGCGGAGCCGCCAAAAGGTCCGGCGGATCGGCCAAATCGCGTCAGCTTTTTGCCGTACTCCTGCCACATCAGCATCCGCCAGAAGTCCTGGCGGTCCCGTCGGATGAACCGGACCTTTTGGCGAACGCCGCAAGGACACCTTGCGGGCGCGTGTGGTTCTGACGCGCGTCCGCGAGCGCTTCTCGCGGCTGACGCCCTTTTTTGCCGAAATACCCTTTTACCCCTCCTTCAGCTTATTTTTTAGCCATTTTGACCCTATCCTTTTGGTCTTTTCACTCTTTCACTACCTATACTACCCCCACCTCACATTTCCTATAAATACCCCCCTCCTCTCCTCCATTTTCTTCACACCTTTGAGCACTTGTGATGGCTATCCAATTGCTCTCTTCTTTCTCTCTCTAATTAATTTTAATTTCAATTAGTTAATTAATTAAAAATTAATTTTAATTAATTAATTAATTTT
>CATKHJ010627374.1:0-14711 GCA_949750685.1 Vernicia montana
TACTCAAATACCAATCAACACTCAACATATAACTCATAAATCATAATATTCACATGATACACATTTTGTAATTCATTCTTCATACAATAATCAGTCAAGACATCTATATGAACTTGAGTCTCATAGAATCCTTGCATTTCCCATTCAATTCGATATAACACTTGAAATACACTTGGCTTGAATCTCGAAAATTCATACATAATCTCATAGTATAGCAATCCTCATACATCATCATTCATACTTACTACATAAAAGGCTAACATACTTGGGATATGAGATAAGATGATGTGATATGATACAATATGTATTAATGAGATGAGATGATTACAGTTTTATTGCATGATATGATGTTGGATTGTATGGGTTCTACGGGTTTTCGGTGGCCTTAAGCCTACCCATGCCCTAGGACCGTTGCACCGCCCGAAGCGGGGTGTGACAGTAAGCCATAGAACAAAGTTCCTTTGACATATCGTAAAATTTGAAGTACTGCTACAAAATGAGTGGTGCGAGGAGTCGACATGAATTGACTGACTACATGAACTACATAAGCAATATCAGGGCGAGTAACTATGAGATACACAAGGCTGCCAACTAGTTGTCGATAGAAAGTGCCATCATTTAAAGGAGTATCATCCGTGGTAGAGAAGTGAGAATTTGCCTCAATTAGAGAGTTTGAAATTTTCTCATCTGTGATTCCAACACAAGAAAGAAGATCTGTAGCATATTTAGCTTGAGACAAATAGTAGCCAGTGGAATCAAATGAGACTTCTAGACTAAGGAAATAATTGAGCTGCCCTAGATTCTTCATTTCAAATTTGTTGCTAAAAAATAGTTTAAGATCTCTTATTCCTTGTAAATCACTGCCTATTATTATCATATCATCAACATACAAAAGTAAAATGATGCAGCCTTTATGGGTGTATCGAATAAACAAAGCATGATCATAGGGACTGGATTGGAAATCAATTTCTCCAATAGTTGAACTAAATTTAGAAAACCAAGCTCGAGGAGCTTGTTTTAATCCATAAAGTGCTTTTCGAAGGCGATAAACTGTGTTAGGAGAATGGTCATAGCCAGGAGGAGGTTACATATAGACTTCTTCATTTAGATCATCGTTGAGAAATGCATTTTTGACATCCATTTGAAATAATTGCCACTGTTTGACAGCAGCAATGGATAGAAGACTGCGAATACAAGTAATGGGTGTCACAGGAGCAAATGTTTCTTCATAATCAATACCATATTATTGGGTGAATCATTTAGCTATAAGTCTGGCTTTGTATCATTCAACTGAACTATTTGCTCAAGTCTTGATTTTGTAGACCCATTTGGAACCAATGATGGACTTCCTTAGTGGTAACTTTACCATATCCCAGGTATGAGTATGTGTAAGAGCCTGAAGTTCTTCTACCATAGCTTTCTGCTAGAGAGGATTAGTACTAGTTTCATGATAATTTTTGGGTTCATAAAGGGAAACAAAGGTAGAATAACAATGATAATTTTGAAGAGTAACAGGAGGTTGCCTTACATAAGTGTTGCGACGAGGAGAGGAAGGAGCAGGTGGTGGATAAGGTGATGAGGCAACAGATGTTGAATGGCAAGGATCTTGAGATGATGGAGAGTCAGTAGGAGCAAGTGTAGAGGTGCCAACATCGTCTGAGCTAAGTTGTTATACATAAGAATCATCAGGAAAAATAATAGAAGGGTCTATTAGAAAAGAAGAAGAAACATTCTGAACTTTAAATGATGAAAGACTAGAAAACATTGTATATTCCCAGAAAGTAACATGATGAGAAATATAAAGACCTTGAGAAAGAGGATCCCAATAATGATAACCCTTATATTCAATTCCATATCCCAATAAACAACATAATCTAGCTCGTGATTCTAATTTTTTATGTTTATGAGGCTGAAGAAGAACAAAACATGCATTGCTAAAGACACGTAGAGACTGATAATCAAGTGCATGACCATAGAGCTATTTATAAGGAGAAACATTACTAATGGTGGAAGTGGGAATTTTGTTAATGGTGTATATGGCAGTGAGGGTAGTTTCTCCCCAAAAAGATTTCGGACATGAAGAAGAAATAAGAAGGGCTCTAACAGTATCTACAATATATCTGTGTTTATGTTCTGCTCTACCAATTTGTTAAGATGTTCCTGGACAAGATCTATATACAATGGTTCCGTTTTGAGATAAAAATTCAGATAAAACATAATCTTTATATTCCATAGCATTATTAGTACGAAGCTTTTTAATTTGACAAGAAAATTAAGTTTTTACCATGGAAGCAAATTGAATATAAATTTGAGGTATTTCAGATATGTTTTTCAAAAGATATATCCATGTATAGCGTGAAAAATCATTAATAAAAATGACAAAGTAACAAAAACCACCATAGTAGGATGGGGGGCTGGTCCCCAAACATCAAAGTGTAGCAAATCAAAAGGTGCATTAGAAGTAGTAGTATTTGAATTAAACGGCAAGGCATGATTTTTAGATAACTGACAAGGAACACAATCAAAATTTTCATTATTGACATCACCCAAATAACCAGTAAAAATTAACGCTTTAAGCCTAGAACTAGAGACATGTCCCAAACGGGAATGCCAAATAGTAGAAGATACAGCTGCAACAACAATATTAGATGGTAAACAAAGAGATTTGAGCTCAAACAGTTGGCCCACTTTATGCCCTGTCCTAAGGATTTCCTTCGTCCGTGGATCTTGCACAGTACAACCATTACTTGAGAAATGTAAGTCAAAACCAAATTCACATGGTTGACCAACATAAATAAGATTTAATGATAGTTTAGGAACAAAGAAGGTATTAGACAAAGACATATTAGATGTGGAAACAGTGCCAATTTTAGGAATCGATAGAACATAGTTGTCAGTAGTATGAACAATAGGTGGAAAAGTGGGTACAAACATAGAAAAAAATAAAGACTGATTAGATGTCGTGTGATTGCAACATGCAGAATCAAAAAACCATGAAGAAGTTGTACCTGGGATAATAGAGAGGATATATGAAGAAGACACATTAGAGGGAGTCTGTATTTGTTGGAGAATGGTCTGAATATATTGTAAAGTGAATGTGGGAGAGGTAGTAGCAGAAGATTCCTCAACAGCAGCAACAGTGGTGAGAGAGCAGCAAGGTCTATAAGTACTTACATAAGAGTTAGGTCTATAAGTATTTGGAGAGGGATGGTTGAGATTGCCAGATCCAGAAGATTGTCCATTTTGAGGTCACTTACGACAATCTGCTATTTTATGTCCTAGTTTCTTGCAATAATTACAAAAGATAGTGCGAGGAAACCCTGTGGAAGTAGCTAGAGCAGCAGTATTCTGAGATACCTGTGTAGAAGAATCGGATGGGGTGGCAAGAATGACATTTGATGATGACAAAGATCACTCTGTACGGAGTGTATGGAGAAGAGTTTTGTCAGAAAGCAATTCCTTAATTACAACATCCAATTTGAGTAATGGAGTGCGATGTAGAAGCGAAGCACTAACAGATTCAAATTATGGACGAACAGTCATAAGCAGATGCCAAATACATTGATGGCTGCGGAAATTCAAAAAAGGCTTAGCATAGGCAGGGTCAGACCATTGAGGATCACAAGTGGATAATTAATCCCAGATGGTTTGAAGTTCAGAAACATAGCTATGAATTGTCTGATTAGATTGTTGTTGAAGCCGATGAAGGCGACAATAAAGTTGAAATTGATGCACATCATTAGAACACAGAATACCGTGTTTTTAGAAAATCCCAAACCTCACAAGTAGTGTTAAAGCGACAAAATTCGCTTTTAATTCCTGGAAGACAAGTGTTGCAGAACCATATCAAGATTTGATGATTTTTGCCATCCCACTGCTCTTGTCTTTCCATAAATTTTGTATCATCTTCCCCAATATTTTTTGTTGGCTGGGAATGTTCACTGGTTACATAACGCCACAAAAGACGGCCTTTTAGAAAGCTACACATCTCTTGTGACCATAAATCATAATTGGTGCCATCGAAAAGAGTTGTAATTGGTTGGACCAGAGGTGAAAAAAAATGCTGAGAATTTTCAGAAGCCATTTGTGCAGCAAAATAGAGAAATATAGTGCATAAAATATAAGTTCAATTTAGAAAAATCAAACACAAAAGCTAAATTTGGCAAAACATACATCAAAAATGGATTCAGGAGGCCCAAAAACTTTAGGAACCAGTCTGGGTTTGTTCAGAATAGGTATGAAAAAGGTCAAATCGATCGGTCAAACTAGACTGAACCGGTTCGGTCAAAGCCTGAACCAAGAGGTGGATTGGGCAGGACTAGAGCGTAGACCGGGTCGAGTCAGTGTGAGAATTGGGCGAGTCAATGCGCGGACCGAGTCGGGTCAATGCGCGTGGATAGGGCGAAACTTTGGCTAATGTGGAGCTGACAGATGACACATGGCGAAAGCTGATTGGATGACATGGCAAATGACACTATCACTAACAGGTGACATGTGGCGAAATATGATTAGATGACGTGGCTAATTGGATGACGTGGTAGATGGCACGTGTCACTAACAGGTGACACGTGGCGAAACTTGAGTGGATGCCGTGGCTGCTGACTGGATCATCTTCTTCCTTGGGCAGCGCATGTGGCGCGTGGAGCGAGTGAGCTCAGTCGTAGTGTCTTCAAACGACGCTTGAGGGCGCGTGCAGTGGCCGTTTGAGGTGTGATTAGTCTTGAATTTCTTCTGGTGATTCATTCTTTGTGATGGTGTGGTTAGAAGAAAATTTTAACATGTGCATGAAAATTAAAAAATAATAGAATTCTTTGGACAAAAAAAAAAAAAAAAACCAAAGACTGAAACTGAAATTTCTTGTCTTTTGATTTTAACTGAGATGTATAGGCTCTGATATCATGTTAGAACTTTAAGAACAAGAAAAAAGAATTGTATTATATATATATTTGTTATGTTTACAAGAGAAGAAATGCATGGTATTTATAGGGAAAAAAATACATTAATGGAGCAATGTTCAAGCCTTGATTGAAGGAGCAATTAACTGAAGTTAAGAGGTTGTTAGCTGTGCACATAAAGATGATGTAGAAATCCACAAAGGAAGTGAGATTGTTGACTAATAGAAGTGAAGTATTCACATTAACAAATTCCTTCCTTTTGCAACATTTAAAGATCCTAGGAATGGCTACCTTGTAGAAGATAGCTGTGGGTTTGGAGTAGAGTTCTTTGTTCGCAAGGAAAGCAGCACAGGAAAAGGGGAGTGCCTATCAATGATAGAGTCATTTACTACTACGAAGAATATTTGGAGGATTGACAACTTCTCAAAGTTGGATTCGGAATTTAAAGACTCAAAAACATTCTTTGCTGGCGAGCAATAAAACAAAAATTACAATAACATAAAAAATAAAAAGGAATTAATTAATTTTTTTTTTTTTCCATAGAATAAAAAGGAATTAATTAGCTCATGAAGTAAGCACAAAACAAATGACACATAAAAAAAAAATGCAAAGGCTTTAAATAGGATTAGGTTAAAAAATGAAAGTGGTAAAATTTGAGTGAAATTCAATTATTTGTAGGTCAACATTTTGCACGGATATTGATTATATTTTTTTATTTAACTTATATTTTTTTAAAATATTTTAATATAAACTAATTATTATTTTTTTATTAAAATTAAATATTTTTTTAATAATTTTAAATATTAATAAACATAAATTAAATATATGAATCAAGTTTATTACATATGCGCCAACTAAAAAATTAATAAAAAATGTATAATATGTATTAATCTATATAGATTTTAATTTGAACTTACAAAAAATATAATGATGTGAAAAAAATTTAATGAGTTGACTTTATATAAGTGTAGTTTTTTAAAAAAAAAATTACTTGACATTTGATTAAAAAATTTCTAAACAACTCTGGAATTTAACTTTTATTATATATAAATTTGGATCAAAGTTGAATTTGGCCTCTTAACTTTTTTTTAATTGTATAAAATCAAATTAAAAATTAACTTTGGAGTCAAATTAGCTCTAATGTTTTTTTAAATTCGTCCAATTAGCTCTATTTTTTTTTTAAAATTCGTCCAATTAAATAAAAAATTAATTTTATGACCAATTTAGTTCTTGACTTTTTATTTCCTGGTAAATTAGATCCAATTTTTGTTTAAAAGAATAAATGTTATTTTTTATATTTTAAATAATTAAAATTATTTTATATTTTAAAATAAAATTTTCTTAATAAAAAAGAGCAAAACTCATTAAACATAAAATTATAAAATAATCATTATCTCTTGCTTAAAAAAAATCAAAACCAATGAATATGAGTTTTATGATTGGGAAAACTAAAAAAATAAAAGAATTTTTTATTTATTTGGTGGGAAAGTTGAAGAAAATATTTGGTGATTGAGGGTTGGGAAAAAAATAATGAATTGTGAAATATTTATAATTTTTAAAATACATAAATAATTTTAATTGTTGACTAAAATTAATTTTTTATATTTCAAAAACAAATTTTATTATTTAAAATATAAAAAAAATAATTTATTATTCTTTTTAAGAAAAACTTTTGATCCAATTGGATAAAAATAAAAAAATATAGAGTAAATTGGCTATAAATTTAATTTTGGATCTAATTAAATGAATTTAAAAAAGTTGAGTACTAATTTAGTCTTAAAATTAATTTTTAAATGTAATTGGGCACAATTGAAATCCACAAAGACTTCTTTCAACTTCAATCCATCTAATTTTTTTAAAAATTTGAATCTTAATTGATCCAGCATATGATTAGTCAAGTTTTAATTGGGCTCAACAAGGACAAAGCTCATCCAAGATACTGTCATTTATGGGTTGATGATATAACTCCAGGTGATAAATAAGCTCACTCGAAGCTTGGGACTCGTTTGGCGAGGCACAAGCTTGTTCTCGTCCTCATCTTCATCATAAAAGCTCAAGATCATCTGACGAAGCACTAACACACTCTCCGGGACTTGTCTTCGTTCTCATCTTCGAAGACTGTCCTCATCAAAACTCAAACATTCACATAATAGAGAACTGTAGCAACCATCACCCATCAAGTACGTAAAGGAAAGCATGTAAGTAAAAAGCCCACCCCTTGCGGTGCTCCCTCACACTATAACATGTGAAGCCACCGCCCAAACACATTCACAGTGCCGACAATGTTGACGATGGAACCTTCTACTCGTCTTGTTAAGTCAGAGATCATCATCATGGCCCTTGGAATACCACACATGCAAGCCCACAGTGGACTCAACAGTAAGTTTCTTCGAGTATAAAAGGAGAATTGCATCACTATACTGAGGGAGTTGGCTCTTCATATTCTCATCTCCTTCTTCTCACTAAAAGAATTACAGGCTATAAGGAAGCTCATCTTCTTCCTTATAGCCCTTAAACTCTATATCTAACTTAAGCATAAGAGAGTCTCCGTCGAGCACAAGGCTCAACCCCTTAATGCTCTCTTTTCATCTTGTAGGCTTAAGAATTCAATCCAAGAAAGATCCAGCCCATCATCCACCTTGATCGAAGACTGATCAAATTGGTAGTGCCTATGGGAAACGCTAGCTAATTCTTTCTAGATTGTCACATCTCTTTCTTTCTTTGAGGTTTGCAACACTTGCAATCCTTTCTTTTACTCAAAACCATTGTTCCTTGCTTTTTTAAGCTACAAATAACCCTTTCTTTGGCCTGCAAGCTCACCTATTTCACTCCAAAAAACTCACAAAACCTTAGATCCTTACTCTCCAGAAAAAATGATTAACATGTATGAGGAAGAACCTTCATCTTCATGCCAAATCCCGGCTGGGGAAGCAAATCACCCTGAAAATCACACTTCCTTGCCCAAAAACACTATTGCTCCTCTTACTACTCTAGCCTTTTATCTCACTACCTCCCCACAACTCATGAGCATCTTGGCAACTCAGATCAATTCAACTATGCAAGCCCTTACTGATGTCCATACCAAACCCCTTATAATCATAATGTAAGCAGGGTTTTTGAAACCACTCATATGATGGTGTAGCTTGACATCTGACTTTCGAGAGGGAGGAGTAAGAAGCTAAGGAGGCAGATGGACGTCGAGCAGTAAAAAGGAGTGAAGGAAGGAGGTTAAGATCTGAGATAGTATGGATGAGAAAGAAAGAATCACCTAGAAGAAGGGAAGATAATGAGAGAACACCCTCTCATTGGGAAGAGCGCATGCCTGAAAGAGAACGAAAAATGCATGCAGAGACTAGAGGGTATCATGAAGGAGAGACAGACTTCCACAACTATGATGGGAGGAGTGAAGGCATAAATGAGAGTAAGAGAAGAGACATGAGAGTTAAGGAAGAAAGAGGGCAAGAAAAACACTGTTTAAAGAAACAGTCCAGGGAGAAAGGTAGGAGAGGAGTGCATGCAGCTCAATTTGAAGCTCTTCCTAATAAATGCGCTCTGAAAGAGCAAGAGGCCACTAGCAAACAAAATTCAGTAGAGATAAGGGAGGAGATTAGGAAGTTCTTGGAGGAACTGAACGGAGAGAAAACTAAATAGGGTATGGACAAAAACCTCATATTCACACGTAAGTCCCCCTTTGTCAAGGAAATCTAGGAATACAAGATGTTGGACAAGTTTAAGCCACCAATACTGAAAAAGAATGACAAAAAATCTAACCCTCGAGTCCATATCCTAAACTACAAGCTTGTTGTGGAGCTCTAAATTACGAGCGATGAGGTGTTGTGTAGTGCTTATAGGGGTTCCTTAGAAGAAGCAACCATGAGGTGGTTTGACAACCTGGTAGAAGGAAGTATTGGCTCGTTTGGACGGCTTGCTGAGACTTTCATGCATAGATTCTCCCCAAGCATCCTAATAGAAAGGAGAACACAATCCCTTAAGACTGTGATACAGAGAGGAGGCAAATCATTAAGGGACTATGTAGCCCAGTTTAATAAAGAAGCTTTGAAAATCACAAAACTTGACTAGGCGAGGGCAGTTGAGGCCCTTCAAAATGGTACTAATCATCATGACTATTTCAAAGCTTTACACAGGCATGTGCCTCGTACCTTAGAGGAAGCAATAGCAATTGCTTAAAAATATATTAGGCAAGATGATACCTATGTCTTTAACCAATTCTCAAAGAAAAGGAGAAATGACGCAGCCAATGATGAAGATTGAAGGTTGAAGAGGAAGAGAGAAGATGATAGAGAAAGAAAGAGAGACAAGTATGAAGGAAGGCCTCTGAGTAGGCACTTGGCTATCAAACAATACACACCCCTCAATGCGAGCCTAACAAAAGTCTTTGCAACCTTTAAAGACTAGAATATTTGGAAACAACCTACGCCCTTATACAAGCCTCACAGCGATAATGAGAAATTTTTCCTTTTCCACAATACCCATGGGCACAATACAACCAGTTATAAACAACTAATGGTGGAGATTGAAAGACTCATCAATGAAGGATATTTGGGGAAATTTGTGAAAAATGGAAAGGCAGAAGTTGAACCAAGGAAAGATAAATTCAAATAGGTTATCAATAATTGGTCTGCTGGGATAATCTACTAACTTACTAGGGGGTCGGGGTAAAAGCCATTACCACCTACAAGCTTGCAACTCTGGATCAGTGTTGATTTACTCGTGCTTAGAATGTTCAACACCACAAAGTGTACTATTGTGAACCTTCAATTTTGCACTCTCATGATGCTGCCGTAGCTTGACACTTGCTAAATTTAGTACGTTACACAGAGTCGGTACGAGGGCAGCTCCCCTAAAAGGTAAACGATTTATTTTTTCCAACACAGACCGACATCACTTTTCTGATCCTAATCGAACTTTCTGTATCAGAAAACACTTTACAGAAACTGACCGAATTTGTCTCAAAATTGACTGCTAAAATATCAGATAATTAATTTCGAATCCACCGCCACTGATCAGTAAATTTTTAGACTTCAAAATGCCTCGAAAACTGACCCAAAATCTCCGAAAATTGACCTGAAAATACCGAAAGCTGAACCGGAGAACGAGAAGGTCCGAAAACCGAACCGTCTTGCGAACGTTTGCGAGCCAGCCCTGCGGAGCAGCAAGCTACCTTCACACGTCCGCGAGGCTGCCTCGCTGTAGCCGCATGGCGTGGCTGCGGACGCGCCATGTGGCTTGTGATTGCCGCTTGTTATTTTGCACATCTGCACTGACGCGTCTTACTGGCGCGTGTTAGCATGGAGTTGACATGTCTGCCAGATGAGCTAGAGAAGCCACCAGCCTTTCTAGCGTGTCTGCAAACCTGTCTCACAGTTGTACCCCTTGTACGCTGAAATTTCATTTCTGCCCTTTTTTACCCTTATTAATTAGCCATTTTTGGTCTTTTCACCCCTCATTTTTTCCTATAAATACCCCCTCCATCCCTCACTTCAATTCACCCCTTGAGCACTTATTGATAGCTATCCATTTGCTCTCTTCCCTCTCTTTCTAGTTATTTTTCCCACACTCATTTCAATTAATCACCCTAATTAATTAAAATTAATTAATTAAGTTCTTTTTTAATTAATTAATCTTCAACTCAATTTGATTAATTAATCTTTTTAATTAATCACTTTAATTAATTACAATTGGGTAATTAAGCAACCATATTATTAAACTAATCTCCCTTTTTTCAAAAATCCACCCTCCTATCCTCGTTTTCTTTCTTGAAAACGGAACTCTGATCCGGCAAAACCACTCTCCCACCACACAAACCTAAAAAGAAGGTATAATCTCTTACCCTCACTCAAACCCCAAATCAAATCAATCCAATCAAATCTGACCGATCCTTAAATCCCTCCACTTCACCATGGAATGAACTACGTGGGTTTTGATCCCCATTCAATGGGGTATGTAGGCACGCTTGGAATCTAAATCCAAGTCTAAAATCTAAATCCCAATCAATCCCTTTCCCCTTTTATTTTTCAATGTAAATCCAATGTACATACAAATGTTAATTAATATTATTAGTTAATTTAATTATTTTGGAGTAAAAGAGCGATCTTGTGATTTCTCTAGTACCCATAAGGCTAGAGGGAATACTCTCATTTGCTTGTGAATGTTTAAATACCTGCTCTTTATTTTCCCACGCACTCATAATTATGCCATGAATATGCACTTTAAAATTGCAAATTAATACTTGTCATCCATGAAATCCATTTTCAAGTCAAACTAAACTTAAGAGCTAAATTGAGATTATTTTAAAATCAAAAACATAGTCCCCGAGTGCAATCTAGTTCGAAGACTAGCGATTTTATCCTTGGGTAAATTAATCAAGAATTAATGAATTGGAGTCAAATTGGGTTTTTTCTTAATTTTCCTATTTAAATAAATTAGGGTGTTGACTCCCGAATCCTTTCAAAATTAAATCAATTTTTCGAGGCGATAGCCACTTCCAATCGTGAGCACTGAAACTCATACCTTAACTCCATTAAAAATCGCTTGCCTTTCCTTAAGGAAAAATTTCATTTTTCTCCCGAGTGAGGGGAGGGGCATTCGGGCGAGGCCTTACAACTTTCAATGAAAAACAAAATGAAAAAAATCCTTTTTTGCTCCACTCAGAAACTGAGAAAAATACTTTTTACACCGTTCAAAATTTTGTATTCAATCAAGTTAAAAAGACCTCAAAGTGAGGCATAAAGTCCTCCATGTGAGGCAAGTTCTCTATCAGTGAGGCACCGAAGACCTCTAAGTAAGGTAGATTTTTAAGTCCTCTATCAGTGAGACACCAAAGACCTCAAAATGAGGTGGATTTCTAAGTCCACTATCAGCGAGGCACACAAAGACCTAGTTCGGCTAGGCAAAAGTCCGCGAGGCACCCAAAGACCTATTTCTGTTATGCAAAAGTTTGCGAGTCACCCAAAAACCTAGTTTGGCTAGGAAAAAGCCCACAAGGCACCTAAAGACCTAGTTTGACTAGGCAAAAAACTGCGAGGCAACTCTATGTAAGAGGGAGACCTAGTTTGGTTAAGCAAAAGTCCACGAGGCAACTCTTTGCACGAGGGAGAAAATACCTAGTTCAGCTAGGCAATAGTTCGTGAGGCATCCAAAGACCTAGTTCGGCTAGGCAAAAGACCACGAGGCACCCAAATACCTAGTTTGGCTAGGAAAAAGACCACAAGGCACCAAAGACCCAGTTTGGCTAAGCGAAAGACCGCGAGACACTAAAGCCCTCTATGCGATGCAAATTATTAAAGTCCTCCATCAGCAAAGCGAATTTCTAAAATCCTCTATTGACGAGGTGAACTATCCAAAGACCTCTATCAGTGAGGCATATTATTATTATCTAAGCCCTCTATTAGCGAGGCAGTCGTTATTTAAGTCCTCTGTCAGTGAAGAGTATTATTTAAGACCTCTTTTGGCAAGGCACATTATTTGAAGACATCGAAGGAAGAATAATCTTAAAGTTTTATGAAGGATATGAAAATTTTGAAGTTGCTTGGAAGATCTAAAGATTTGAAGTCACTAGAAACCATAAAACACCACACCATGAGGTAGCAATCATGCAGTGATCCTTCATGAGCCCTTAGATATGGCTCATCTTACAAGATCAAGCTCCTTAGCTCTCTTCTTCATTTGGGCATCCGATTATCTCGTCATCGAGCTCCTTAGCTCGTATCTCTATTAAGGCTACCAGCTACCTTCAAGACAAGCTTCTCAGCTTGCATACTTGTTCAAGCATCTAGCAGCCTTGACACCAAGCTCCTCAACTCACCTCTTTAATGTCGAACTCGTCAGTTTGGCTCCCTTATATGCAAGGTGGATGAATCTTGTCATTTGTCTACTCCCTAGCTCGCTTCTCAATACGCTCAGATCAAAATAAGGAGTGGGGGCCTCTAATACGGCATAAAATTAGCCAAGTTCTAATTTGGCCCAACAAGGACAAAGCCCATCCAGGATACTACCACTTATGGACTGATGATATGACCCCAGGTGATAAATCAGCCCACTCGAAGTTTGGGACTCGTTTGGTGAGGCACAAACTCATCCTCGTCCTTATCCTCGTCTTCATCATAGAAGCTTAGGATCATCTGACGAAGCACTAGCTCGCCCTTAGGGACTTATCTTTGTTCTCATCCTCGAAGACCATCCTCGTCAAAGCTCAAACAATCACAAAATAGAAGACTATAGTAGCCATCACCCATCAAGTATGTAAGGGAAAGCATGTAAGTAAAAAGCCTGTCCCTTGCAGCACTCCCTCACACTACAACACGTGAAGCCACCGCCCAAACAATGACCAAACACACTCATAGTGCTGACAATGTTGACAATGAAACCTTCCACTTGTCTTGTAAAGTCAGATATCATCATCATTGCCCTTGGGATGCCACACATACAAGCCCACAGTGGACTCAATAGTGAGCTTTTTCAAGTATAAAAGGAGAATTGCATCACCATATTGAGGGAGCTGGCTCTTCATATTCTCATCTCCTTCTTCTCACAAAAAGAATTACAGGTTACAAAGAAGTTCATCTTCTTCCTTACAGCATTTAAACTCCATAACTAACTTAAGCATCGGAGGGTCTCAACTGAGCACAGGTTCGGCCCCTTAATGCTCTCTTTTCATCTTGCAGACCTAAGAATCCAGTCCAAGAAAGATCTAGCCCATCATTCAACTTGATGGAAGACTGATCATTAATCTTGTAGTATATTTGGATAATATAACATTATTATAAAATTCATGGGTTTTTAATTTTAATAGATTTTCTTTATTTGTAACTTTGCATTATCACTTGATGGATGAATAATTTTGCTTTGGTAATTGAGTACATAAAAGAAATTTCATTATTACTCCTATGTATCCATGAGTTAACGTATCAGAAATTCTGGTTATTGATTTTATTTCCTCATTTTCTTCTGTTGTTAGGCAAATGCTGAGAGAAAATTGGTGGAGAAGCTAGTCTATTTGGGCTATACAAAGCAAAAATATGAAGGATTATCTTCATAGCAGAGAGCTGGAAGGATCCTGCAATGTGATGAAGTGCATGTCTCTACTAAGAGTGGTTCATGTTGCACAATTATCAATGTGATAGCATAGTCAAATCTATATAGATCAATTTCGGGAGCTTTGATGGATAAAGTTTGTTGCTGCTTCAAAGTTTTGTTACTTTTGAATAGTTTGACAGACAACAGTAGATCATAGGATAAGTCATACAATTCTTTTAGGGTTGTGGATATTAGTTAACTCAGTTGGTTGATTGTGTTGTAGGATTTTATCCTTGAGAATTGTTGGAACAAACTATCATGTGCTTTGTTCCCCAAGTTGCAATATGAATGCTATTGACTGGAAATTTTATCAAAATTTAGCTTTTGCAATTTGTTAGGCTCTTGATCTTATGAATTTCTTATGGTTTTAGCTTGTTGCTTTCCTGTTTATGGCTGTTGTACATGATTGACTTGAAGGGCATTGCCAACAAAGCTATATACAATTGAAAGTTGTTCTTTGGACCTAATACTAGCAGCTGAAGCAGTTTTCACTTTTAATTTTTGTTAATATTTTGAGCTGTTAATAATTAAATGTTTGAGATTGGATTTATCCATACAATTAAGCATGGGGCTTGTGACAATGCTTGCTTAAGTTACAATGCCATGCTTTCAGTTTGAGATGCATTCATTCACCACAAGTTATTCATAATTGGCGTATTTTGAATTTAGTGAGATTGCATGTTCTGCAAGGGAATGGTACATGATTTATTCTCCAAGCCT
>CATKHJ010627514.1:0-11790 GCA_949750685.1 Vernicia montana
AATGATGTCAATCTGCTCTTCTTCCGACGGGCAGTTCACCATTTGCGCTGCTTTGGTCCTCCACTTTGTAAGGAACGCGGTGAAGGACTCTCCTGATCTCTACCTAGTTGTTTCTAGATCTCGACGGGTGACATCCACCTCGATGTTGTAGTGGTATTGCTTGACAAATGCATTGCAAATGTCATCCCAACTTTTCTTGTGATTTTGGTCGAGATCTAGCAACCATTTTACAGCAGCTCCGGTCAGGGATTGTTAGAACAACTGAGCAAGGAGCTCGTCATCCACTCCAAATGATCTCATAGCACCCACATACATTTTTAGATGAGTCTTGAGGCATGTGGTGCCGTTGAAGTTGTCCATGACCGACATTTTGAATTTGGGTGGAACCCTTGCATTCGGGAAGAGAGGCAGAGAATCGACATCTATCATGTCTTCATGTTTCTTGATGTTTTTGAGGGTCCTCTCTATAGCCTCAAATTTTTCCATTAATTTCTTGGCTTCTGGAAAGCTATAAAAGTCCCCACTTTGAAAAGGATTCGTGGCGGGGGATGGAACAGTGGCGTTTAAGTCCAGAGGAGGAGAAGTAGGAGTATCAGGAGCCTTCCCCTTATCAGTTAGATCGATAATGGGAGGAGGAGTGAAAGTAGGTGCATAGCTTGTGCCGGCCTGAGTGGGAGTAGGCTCGACATGAGTAGGAGGAAGAGAGGCAGTGGTGTTGGTCATTTCCTTAACTTGGTTGATGATGGCCTGATGTTGGGTGTTGAGAGCATTAGTGAAATTGGTGGATTGGGTATTGAGAGCGTTGATAAAGGTGTCTGCTTATGCTTTAAGGGCGGTGGTGAGTGTGTTTTGGAAGGATTCCTCTTGCTTTTTGAGGAGACTGGCAAAAAGTGCGTTCATCGCATCCTGGTCAAAGGTATTGGCCATTTGTACCTTCAAAGATAAAGAAAAAAGGAAAAGATAAGAATTTACACTTGGAAATGATAAACAGATGCAACGATACATCGGGAAAAGGATTCCCTTCATCGGGTTTATTGGTTGGAAATTTATTTGGGTGACGGACCACCGATTTTGGTATACAGGATGAGAAGACTCTATTTCTTGAGTTTCTTATGAATGTATGCATGTCAATGGCATGATGCATGACAAAAAGGTTTCATGGTATATGTACAAGCTTTCATTTATTACGGTTCATGGAACCTAAGGTCAGAGTCTAAGGCAAATATATGCACAAGGGTGAAGGGTGGCTTGGTTTAAGGGTCCCCGTCCCACTAGAGCATCAATATATCTAATCACATGTGAGTCAAAGAGACTCGCGTGAGTCCAACAGTACGGATTACTCATTACACCACCGAAATGATCGGGGATTCGTCGCAGGGTGGAATGCTTTCGCTATCTCCCAACATACTCAAAGAGAGTTGTCGAGCCAATGCTACTCGCCATCCAAAATTTTTCCTAAATCTAGAGCTAGGCAATGAGCTTTTTTTTATGCAAAGTGATGCATGAAAATCAAATTAAATTTAAATGCCAAATGGAGATTATTTTTGAAAAATTTTAACCAAATAGTAATCATCTTATTTGTTTTCCTTTTATTGAAAAAATGGTGGCAACTAGTCCCCAGTGGAGTTACCAACTGTGAGGCCTCGCCCGAATGCCCCTCCCCTCACTCGGGAATGTCTTAAGGAAAGGCGGAGCGATTTTTAAGGGAGGTTAGGTACGGGTTTTGGTGCTCACGATTGGAAGCGGCTATCGTCTCGAAAAATTGATTTGATTTTTGAAAAGGATTTGGGAGTCGCCACCCTAATTTATTTAAATGGAAAAATTAAGGAAAAACTCAATTTGACTCCAATTTATTAATCTTTGATTAATTTACCCAAGGATAAAGTCATTAATCCTCGAACCAGGTTGAGATCGGGGACTAGGTTTTTGGTTTTAAAATAATTTCGATTTGACTCTTAAATTTAATTTGGCCTGAAAACTGATTTCATGGATGACGGATATTGATAACAATTCATAATGTATGAGTATGACATAATTATGAGACAGATGGAAAATAAAAAGCAGATATTTAAACATCCACAAGTAAAGGAGATTATTTCCTCTAACCCTTATGGGTATTAGGGAAATCACAAAATCGCTTATTTACTCCAAAATAATAACTAATAACATTAATTAAAATTTACATTTAAAATGGATTGACATTTAAAAAATAAAAGGGGAAGGATTGGTTGGAATTTGAATTTGAGACTTGGATTTAGATTCTAAGTGTGCCTACGTACCCCACTGAATGGGGATCAAAACCCACGTAGTTCGTTCCACTATGAGGTGAAGGGGTTTAGAAATCGGTTAAATTTAATTGGTTTGGTTTGATTTGGGATTTGAATGAAGGTAAGAGATTATACATTCTTTATGGATTTGAGTAGTGGGTGAGTGATTTTACCGGATCGGAGTTCCGTTTCGAGATTGATTTTTTTTTTTAAAGGAGATTGAATTGCTTAATTACCCAATTTTAATTAATTAAAATGATTAATTAAAAGGATTAACTAATCAAGTTGGGTGAATACTAATTGGAAAATTAATTAATTAAAATTAATTTTTAATTAATTAACTAATTTAAAGTGGGTGGAGACTAATTAAAAAAGAATTAATTAATTAATTAAAATTGATTTTTAATTAATTAAGATTACTCAAAATGAGTGTGAAAAATAATTAGAGATTGAGAGAGAAGAGAGCAATTGGATAACAATCAACAAGAGCTCAAATGTGTGAATTGAAGTTGTGAGGAGGGGGGTATTTATAAGAAAATTGGGTGGAGTGAAAAGACCAAAAAAGATTCAAAAATTAAAAAAATGTAGGGGTAAATTTGAAAATTCGCAAAAAGGTGAAGGGACGCGACAGGGGGTGGTGGACGCTCGTGTGAATCATGCGCGTCAGCGAGGTACAGTACGGGGCTAACACGTCAGCCCCGTACTGACCCGTTTGCCACTGACGCGCGTCAGGCTTGTCAGTGCGGACGCTCCAGGTCGCGAGTAAGGAGGCGAGTCGGCCAACGCGCCTCGCGGACGCCGCTAGGCATGCTCGCAGACGTGCGCAGACGCGTGGCGGACACGCGATCCCATCTCGCGGCCGTCCATGTGTCGTCTTAGATTTCAGGCTCCGATTCGATTTTTGGGGCTTTTTCGTTCAGTTTTTGGAGGTTCTGGGTCAGTTTTCGGGCTATTCTGAAGTTTGAAAAATTACCGGTCAGTGGTGGTGGATCCGAAATTAATTATCAGACATTTTGGCAGTCAGTTTAGAGAAAAATTCAGTCATATTTTGGAAAAGGCTGTCTGGTACAGGAGGTCTGATCAGGATTGAAAAAAATATCAGTTGGGATAGAAAAATATTCTGGTCAGCTCTGGCAGATTTAGAAATATTTTTGGGGCAGTTTAGCAATTAGTTTTGAGGAAAATCCGGTTAATCTCAGGAAAATGCTGTCTGGTACAGGATGTCTGGTCGGGGTTGGAAAAGTGATGTCAGTCTGTGTTGGTGAGAAATAAATCTTTTACCTTTCGGGGGCGCTGCCCCCGAATCCTTGCAAGTGGCGCTGCCCCTTTGACTCCTGCCCGCTAACCGGCTAGCGAGACCGCCGTACCGGCTCTGCGTAGCCCACGAAAATTAGCAAGTGTCAAGTTGCAGCAGCATTTTAAGGGTGCAAAATTGAGAGTTCATACAACAGTATTATTTTATGAACTTTTAGTTTATTATGACTTGTACGTGGTTCAAAACTGTTTAAACGATCTTCCTTCCAGGAAATTTCTCGACATTCTTGAGCACTAACAGATGTTTTTCCTCCCCTTAATGTCGGAAAATATGTCTTACTAAAATAAATTATGAGTCTCCTCTGTGGACCTATTTTGAGGTGGTGCTATTAGTACATACATGGCACGACCAAAAACTCACAAATGAGAAATATTAGACTCACATCCATGTACAAGTTGTGAAGGGATAGTATATATTATGTGCATAATGACAAGTCATGTCAAACATTCAAGGTTTTTTTATTGAACTACAGGTTCAATACTTGATCTGCATGTTCAACACAACATAGTTTTCATATATATTGAGAATAAAATAATAACGAAATCATTCATAAATTTATAATGCACAAAATAATTCAAAAATTATATGCACAAAACATAATCCAAATAATAATAATAATATAAAAATAAAATGCAAAATCCTAGCCAATTACTCATTGAGAGAATCTATATATTAAGCTAATTTATGTGCTCTATGTGGATTATTTCTGTCATGACCCGACTCTAGGGGCACGTGACCGGCACTAAGGTACGGGAAAGCTTAAGACTTCCAGAACCCATAATCAGCCTGACAACACAAGTCAACAGAGAATAAACCGGGGAATCATAAATCAAGGGCTAAGGGCCCAAATGCCAACAGAACACGTACGCATATGCTCAATCAATCACATCTCACTATATAATCAGGTTCCTGTTTAGCAGAATATCTCATCATGCCATATTACATGCAACATATACCAACATGCAATAATATTACAAATACAAGCTCGATCTACTGTAACTGTGGAATTCTAGAGTTATAATATTATACACAACAACACATAAGCATAAAATCCACTGCCAGAGGAGATGGCAGGAAAACTCAGTAGTAATAAAATAACCAGGCTCACCCTGCAATCTGAAAAAAAAAATAGTGAAACAGGGGTGAGCGTCTCAACTCAGTGAATGATACTAACTAATATACAAACCTGGTGCTCTAACACTAATCTAATAATAATGTTCATGCAACGTGTCACACATACAGATAATCAAATAGTCATACAATCAAACAGGGATGAGAATCGGTCATAGGAATCACACTAAACCTCAATATAGGGAGCCGATCCCCCTATCCTGGCTCTTTGATTCCCATTACTATATCTCAAAATCCAATACATAGGGTCCCAGCCGTCTATGGCCTATGTCACGCAGCGTCGACCCGACTGGCAGCAGCGAGCGATGAGAAGAATCCAAACCGTCATACACCAGTCACAGCTCATCAAACATAATAATCATCATCATATCATAATCACAATCCTGGGTGAATTTTTGTGTCATCCCAATCCCATCTAGCATCCACAATTAATATGCAACTCACATAATTAATGAAGCAATCACATATACATATGTCAACATGCTCGATTAATGTTCATAATGTATAATTATATACGTATGTAGATGCATGGAATACAGGAAAATATATTAGAAAGTATCACTCACAACACGGGTGCAGAAAATCATACTCGATCAGTGACTAGGACATGAGGCTGCAGAAGATGGTCTTGGACGATCTAGAAAATAAAATATTAACAGATTATCAGAATAAGAATTTATAAGAATCAAATATAGACACATCCTAATACTGTAGATAAATCTACCAAAATCTGGCAGAGTTTCTCCATAATAGACCTAATCCCCCTGAAACTCAGACAACAGACTCAATGTTGAGATATCGAATATCCCAACTGGCTCCCAATAGCAATTCTCACAATTAAATTCCAATAATAAATATACTATTCCCTTAATAACTCTTAAATAATTTATCCACAATTAATTATGTAAATTCATAATAATTCCACCGAGCCAAAATAAACAATTCCAATATTAAATTAGCTATCAGGAAGCAATTTCGGACTACCGGACGCACTCACCGGAGAGTCACTGGAAAACGTCAATGGTGTCGGATAGCGGCGAAATTGGTACCAATGGATTTGTATCAAAACTTAGATTTTGAAAATGTACTTCACTCTTTCTCACTCGCCGGAAAACGCGTTGGCAGTCCTGCACTTCACCAGATTCCGGCAAAAAATCAAACATTCACTAAAATTAGCAAATGAGGTACCAAATTGAAGCTTAGGAGAAGAGGAACTGAACGTTACCAGAATCGACGAGAATTGAGATCGAAATCGGCCGAAAAAGCTGTCAGAATTCCAGTTACCGGCGGCGCGTGTGGTGACAGACGGCGACCAGGCTAGTGGTGTTGGAAGCATCTTCGTCTCCTCTTTCCAACGGACCTGCGCGTGTCGACAACGGACGTTCGAAATGCAGTGATCAGAGCTGATTTCTCCTCCTTCCTCTCTCTCTTACTGCCACTGTCTTCTCCGTTTTCTTTCCTTTTTCGGCAAACAATTAACATATATATGTATATATAATACTATTGATTGTATAATAATAATAATAATATAGTAAATAATTCTGAAAAATTAATTAAACAATTTCCACTTTTTACTAAACCCATAAATAAATAAATTTACTTTACTAAAATAATTACCCAAATAATAATTAAAATTTCAAGATATTACAGTTTCTCTTCCAGAGTTTACTTAATCTATCAAATGTACCTCATTCTTGAGTTTTGACTTTTAGTTATCTACAACATCCACTTCAAGGGGCTGATGATGTACCAATGGGCTTAGCTTAATGATTTCTCATTAGCAATTCATTGTTTTTTTTCAGCCACTAGAAGATAAACAATAAGTTCAGAATATTTTGTAAACTTTCACTCTTTATACTGCTGCTGCAGGAGTATGTTAGAGACATAAAAAGTAGTATGTCTTCTATGGTATATTATGTTATGTAATTTTATCACTACACAATTTCAGTTGTGAAGTGATTATAAACATTGTTAAATTATATTTTGAAACAGACTTAAAGTCTTGTATTCATAGATTTAGCCAGTCATATTGAGCTTATGGTAAGACCACAACCTTCAAGTGATCATATCGATCTTTAAAACTCTTCCAGAGAACACAAAATATAATATATATATATATTAACAATAAGATATTCAACCTTTAAATCTTCACTTATATGAGATCTAAGAATGATCATAGTCTTTGCTTTGTCTTGGTTTGACACTGTATTTCATTCCTTAATAGTTTCACCTAGCTCGTTAGCATCCAAACGCATTTCAGCATCAAAAACCCATATCAAATAATTACTCCCATTAATAGGTTCATACTTGATCCATATTAGATATAATGCATCTCACAAAAATAAGCATTAATATATAATGCTTAATTGTATATACAAATATGACAATAAATATAATTCATTATCAACTAAAATCAACCATTATCAACAAATGATATAATTCAACAATCATCGATATAATGAATCAACTCTTAGAGCGATATAATGATACAATGATACAATGATCGATATAATTCATTATATTACAATGATATAATGCCAAAATCAACAATGATCGATATTGAAAATTAATTAATATAATAATCTCACATACATTGATTTCATGTATCAAGTAAAAAATAATCAATAATGAACTTTGATTTTAAGCTTTCGATTAAATTATCAATTGATTCTTATTGATAATTTATTTAATTTTTCAGGAACGTAAGATATCAATTTTTTTTTTTTTTTTAACAAATTAGGATACTAGTTTTTCAAAAATTTAGAATATTTAGTTTTTCATGAACTTATGGTACCAATTCTTTAAGAATTTATATTTTAGTTATTTATTTAATTAGTTCTTCAGGAACTTGGGGTACCAATTCTTGAATAATTTATATTTTATTTATTTATTTGATTAGTTTTTCAAGAACTGTAAATAATACTAATTATTCAGGAACTGTATTAATTTATTTAATTTTACAAGAATTTAGAATGCAAGTTCTTCAGGAACTATATTTACTTAATTAAAATTAAATAATATAAAATAATAATATTTCCAAAAAAATAATGATAAAATTATTATTAAAATAATAACAATATATCATGAAAAATACTATTATGCACATAAAACGAAAACATATATATATATATATATGTTTGATCTGTAACTTAAAAAAAAAAAAAATCAAGTGTTGAACCTGAAGTATAATAGCAATTCATGCGATAAGGATTATTTTAATTCATAACTTAAGACGATATATTAAAACTTTACAAATAAAAGGATTATTAAAAATCATCTTAAGACAATTTTAACCAAGTTTCATGTACCATATATTTTAACCAAGATTTATTTGAAACTTTAGACACATCAATTATTCATAAAAAAAAAAATACCCGTTAACGATCCTTCAAATGGTAGCTTAAAAAAAATGGTAGAACGAATTCATATTGATAACGTGTTATAAATCAGCTTATTAGTACAACGGATCAAAGACAATAAGAAACAATATAAAGCAATAAAGTAAAAAAAAAAGGAAAAAAAAGAAAGAAAATGGGACTTGAAACTCTTATTATGTAGCTGAATTTTACCAAATTAAATTTGAGACTTTTTAGTTTTAAAAACGATTTATAGTATTAATAAATCAAAAACTTATTGGTATCTATCTTTATTTATTGACATAGTAAACAAGTTAGATAACGTGCATTCAAATTATGTCTTTTTTTTTTTTTTTTTTTGAGGGATCAAATTATGTATTAGATTAACTTTTATAATTTTTGAATCAAATTCAAATGAATTTTGTAAGTTGTAAGTTAGGTTGAATTGTATTTTTTTTAACAAATATATATTTTTTATTAATTTATTTTAATCAACAAATTACATTTTGAATTAGATCAAATAAATCATACTTGAATTAAGTTGTAGAAATTAACTCTCGACGGATTCATATAATTTAAGTTCAAAAGTCATTTATAACATATTTTATACAAATAATTTTATACAAATTCTGACTATTTACAAATCATATTTATATGGATGAATTCGATTTAAATTTACATATCAAGTCAACATTTGTAACATTTATTTATTTATTAACATTAAGGGAAAAAAATTGAATTTAAATATATTATAGCACTGTTTTAAATATACAAATTATTTTTTTAATAATTTGTATTTAAAAATATATACGATTTTTATATACATTAATTTATATAATTAGTCACATGAATTAAATATAAGATGTTGAATGAGCTTATATATAATTGGGTTTTCCAACCTCAATAGCTAGCTTTTGAGGTTGGTACTCCCAATATTATATAAGCTCCAATATTTGTAAGATAGTATCAGAGCGGGAAAATGATCCATGTACCTACCCCTATTCTATTACAATTGGGACTGAGATTTCAATTTCTCTTTCAATTTTCGGTATATTTCGGGTTTAGTTTGATTTTAATTCTTGCCCCGTGGTGGGTTTCTTTCAATTGTCTTTCGCCCGGTGATGGGCTTTTAAATTTATTTCTTCGCCCCGTGTTGGGCTTTTAATTGTATCAACCTAGTTTCCATTATAAATTTGCAAGTGTCAAGTGGGCTTAATAAAAAATTATCTTGACCCAGTTGTCACTTGAGGGAGAGTGTTAAAAAATTACAAAATACAAAAAATAGTCCCAAATCTAAAAATTACAAAATAATCAAAAATAAAAAATAGTCTCAATTCAAGTCACATCTACCATTTCAATTCAATTTCTATCATGGTATCAGAGCAGGTTTGGCCCGGTTCAATTTCAATCACCCGGTGTCCGTCTAGATGTCCAGTCCCAACGGCCCGGTCCGGTGTTGCCGCTGCATTCAAATTTCAATTTCAGGGGAAGGAATTCAATTTCAAGTGGTCAACTGGAAATTCAAAGCTCAGTTGTCACTTAAGGGGGAGTGTTAAGAATCAATCCCACATTGAAAAAATACACTACAAACACATGGGTATATAATAGTTTGGACTTGACTACCTAATTGATTAGTTCTAACCTTTTAGCAATGGTTGATCCAAATTCATTAAACCCAATTCATTTGTGGGCTTAACGCATACCCAATTCAAGTCACCTCTACCCTTTCAATTCAATTTCTATCATGATATCATAGCAGGTTTGGCCCGGTTCAATTTCAATCACCCGGTGTCCGTCTGGATGTCTAGTCCCAGCGTCCGGTCCGGTTTTGCCGCTGCATTCAAATTTCAATTTCAGGGAGAGGAATTCAATTTTAAGTGGTCAACTGGAAATTCAAAGCCCAGTTGTCACTTGAGGGGGAGTGTTAAGATATAAATCTCATATGGATTAAATATAAGATGTTGAATGAACTTATATATAATTGGGTTCTCCAACCTCAATAGCTAGCTTTTGAGGTTGACACTTCCAATATTATATAAGCTCCAACATTTGTAAGATGGTATAGAGCGGGAAAATGATCCATATACCTACCCCTGTTCTATTACAATTGGGACTGAGATTTCAATTTCTCTTTCAATTTTCAGTATATTTCGGGTTTAGTTTGATTTCAATTCTTGTCCCGTGGTGGATTTCTTTCAATTGTCTTTCGCCCGGTGATGGGCTTTCAAATTTATTTCTTCACCTCGTGTTGGGCTTTCAATTGTATCAATCCAGTTTCCATCATAAATTTGCAAGTGTCAACTGAGCTTAATAAAAAATTATCTTGACCCAGTTGTCACTTGAGGGGGAGTGTTAGAAAACTACAGACTACAAAAAAATAGTCTCACATCTAAAAATTACAAAATAATCAAAAGCCATATAAGTAATAAATGATCAACCATCCAAGTGACTAGTGCTAGTCATTTTAGTTATGGTTGGACCCAAATCTCTCTTCTCCCACCTTCACCTCCTACCTTCTTAATTCAATTTAAAAATTCAAACTATCACAATTAGTATATAAATTATTGATAAATAACTTTTTTTTAAAAAAATATATTAATTTTAAATATTTTATATTTTTATTTAATTTAATACAATTATGATGATGCATAAGATTTCAATTGATTGCTCTACCAGTTAGGAAGTTCTCTCATATCTAATAATATTAAGGCTATCGTCTCAAGTTTCACAGATTTAAATCTATATATTTTTAGTTGATACTTTGTAGGGCTGAGCACGGGACTCGGAGATATCGAACCGTACCGAAAATTCGAACCGATAATATCCAGAACCGAAAAATATTCGTTAACCGTTTGACTTTCTCCGAACCGAACTATTCCGATTTTTTTTTTGGTATGGTTCTGGAGATTAGTAGTTATCCATACCGAGAACCGTACTGAACCATCCCGAACCGAAGAACCGAAACTAGAACCGATTTAAAGGGTTTATATATATATATATATATATATATATATACACACACATTGAATTTTCTTAAATGTATTGTTAATTCAATATTAAAATGTGTGTTTATATATATATATATATATATATATATATATATATATATATATATATAAAAGAACCCTTTAAATCGGTTCTAGTTTCGGTTCGGGATGGTTCGGTACGGTTCTCGGTATGAATAACTACTAATCTCCAGAATCGTACCAAAAAAAAAAATTGGGACAGTTCGGTTAGGAGAAAGTCAAATGGTCAACGGATATTTTTCGGTTCTGAATATTTTTTATTCGAATTTTTGGTACGGTTCGGTATCTCTAAGTCCCGTACTCAGCCCTAGCTGAAATACATCTGAATGTAATGGGTCTTGGAAACACAATCAAAGATGGAAATCAAGAATCTCTATAAAATCAAGCCAAGACGATGATTTTCCTTCGTCATCATCTTCATGAAGGACTGAAACTTGAATATTTGACAGTTAAAGATCCATTCGTCCTTTGGAATAATTTGAAAGAAATATATGACTATCATAAATCGGTCATCCTTCCAAAGACTCGTTATGAATGGAGGCATTTACGATTGTAAGATTTTAAAACTGTAAGTGAATATAATTCTGCAATTTTCAGAATTAGTTCTAAATTGAAATTATGTGGAGAAAATATTACTAACCATGATATGTAGAGAAGACATTTTTCTACTTTTCATGTCTTGAATATGCTCCTGC
>CATKHJ010627757.1:0-30716 GCA_949750685.1 Vernicia montana
ATATATATATATATATATATATATATATATATATATATATATATATATATATATATATATATATATATATATATATATATATATAAAAGATATTGTAATTAATTTAAACTTAATTAAAGTCTAAATTTTAAATTTTTATATATTAGATTTCACTATCTAAAATTATATAAAATTTAATGAAGATAAAATAAAATACAAATTTCAAGTGGGGAACGGGGATCTCGCGGAAATAGGGACTAAATAGTTTCCGTATATGAGGTGAAAATAAAAATGAGGATTCCCAGCTAAGACATGGATGGGGATGGAGGATGATACCCTCCTCCTGCCTTGTTGTCATCTCTACTTACATATTTAATAATTCAATATGAATAAAAATAAATTCGAATAATTTTCACCGCCATCTATAAAATTTGAACCTAAAATCTTCTAATTTCAGGGTTCATTCTTAGCCATCTAGGCTAGGAATCATTGGCCATTATTCGCCCAATTGCTAACCGTGTGATATAATGAGACATTATTTCCTACGTATTACTTTTGTTTGCATGATAACTTCAACATGCATGGCTGATGTCTGTCGGCATATGAGTGATTGATGCATCTACGTTTTGATATGTAGAGCGATGTAATTAAACAAAGTCAGTGGGACAAAAACATACGCACTAGTTATTATTTTTATTTGTGATTGGTTATTGAAATATGGAGGATTTATTGTGATTGGTTTTCTTCTTAATTTTAATTTCTACTTTTATAGATATGATTAAATATAAGATATTAAATAAGCTCATATATAATTGAGTTTTTTAAATTTACTAGTTAATTTTTTATATTGGTATTTTCAAAATTATATAAGCTCCCAACATTAATAAAATGATATCAGAACGAAAAAATGATTTATACACTTACCATTGTTTTATCATAATTTCAATTTTCAGTATATTTTAGATTTAATTTGATTTCAATTATTGCTCCGTAGTAGATTTCTTTCAATTGTCTTTCGTCTTTTGATAGACTTTTAAATTTATTTTTTCACTTGTGTTGGACTTTTAATTGGGCCAAAGGTACAAATAGGACTCTCTCCTTTGGGTTGGTGCTCAAGTGAACTCTTAATATTTTTTTTTTATCCCATTAGACTCTTAATTTTTTTAAAATGATACATATAAAACTCTCTCCTTTGGGCTGATACTCAAATGAGCCCTTAATATTTTTTTTTTTATCCCATTTGACCCTTAATCTTTTCAAAATTATATATATAAAACTCTCTATCCATAATTTATGATTTTTGTGAAGTGATGTTAAAAATAAAAAATTAATATATATGTACATACATATTAATTTTTATTTTTGTATAAATATTTTTAAAATTATTTAGAGAAAATTTAATATTTGTAAAATTTAAAATTAATAAAATTAATTAATTAATTAAAATATTACAAATTTAATTTAATATAAAATAATTTCTTAATCCTTATACATTAAAATATAATTTATAAAAAAATTATATTTTATATTTTAATAAAGATAAAATATATTTTATATTTATTTTTTAAAAAAAAAGAGAGATAAATTATCATTATATCAATAAAATATAAAATCCTTAATGGGTCCGTCCTGACATCATCTCAAATTATTAATCTCTCAATGAAAAAAAAATATAAAGATATTAATAATAAGGTGAATACATATGTAGATTAACATATTTTATTAAAATCATTATGGATTTAACTTTTAATTATAAATGGTTTATTATGTATTTATTTATGGCTTGTTTGAAAATTTAAAGTATTTAGTTGTCTATATGTATATGTTTCTTTAGTGATTTTGATCTTTGAATTTCATATTAACTGTGTTTTTTTGTATTTTAAGGTGAATATATTAACATGATTTGTTAAAATTTCTATGATTTTAGTATATAAAGGATTTGCGGTGTCTGTGTTTAATTACCAACTATTCAAAAAAATTATTATTTGTGTATATATAAATTATCATTATATCAATAAAAAGCTTATCATATTTTAAAGAAGTACTTATAATTGATTTGTTTAGTGTAAATGAATTTCATAAAATATAAAACTTATATAAAATTTCTGAAATTCGTTTATATATAAATCTACATTTACCATGTTAGTATAAAAGATAATTCATTTAAAATTTAAAATTCTAATTTTATGAAATTAATTATTTAAACTATACTGACATTAATAAAAATTATGAATAAATTTTGATTCATTTAAAATAATCTGTGATAGTAAAACTATAAATCAATGAATAAAATTTGATTCAAAATATGATAATTTATTTATTTTTTTAATGGAATCCAATTACAAAATAAAATCATTTTTTTTTTCAAACGTAAGTATAAGTCCAACTGCTATATGTTTTGGGTTTAAGATTTAGGCCCATTATGTTAGCCCTAAAAGAAGTCTAGGCCCAAATTGCTGTTGGATATTAGTGGTCATTTTGCTTTTCTCTTTCACTTTCAACCTCCTGTCCTTCGTCGTTTTCCTCTCTCGTGTTGACATTGACCGGCTACAATCCGTGGATATCCCGGTCATAATATTGCCGGAGAAACATCAGGCTCCGGCTACCTAACCTTCTTTCATCACATCACGACGACCATGACTCCGGAATAGTAAGTTCCAATCCAAAAATCCTATTATTATTATGTCAGCTAAACTGCACAAAACAATACGTGTGTCTGGTTCTGATTTATGCTCTTATTGAAGATTAATGGTTAATACGATACTTATATCGTCAATTTTCAATTTAGTTTGTAATCCGTTTTTATTTATTTATTATTATTATTATTTGTTGTGGTAGATCCATTTATTTAGTTAATTTTCTCTTCGAAAATTTATGTTAAAATATTGTGTAGTGGATAACTGAAAATTGAGTTCTATGGTTTTAGCTGTAACTTGTGTGAATAGGGAAAACTTACAGGAACCACTCACAAGTTGCAAGGCAAACCTAGAACAATTTATCCTGAAATTAGTGTTGAGGTTTGATGTTAGTATCCAAGTAAAATAGATTAGGTTATAGATTTGTGTTACGTAGTTTCTGATTATAAGATCACAAATGGAACTCTTTGAGAAAGAGAACATGTCCATTTTTTTTTATAAATTACACTAATAAAATTATAATATGCTATTAGTTGTTGTAAGGTTGACTTTGGTTTTTTTTTTTTGTGGCAGTGATTACCTGTTCAAGCTTCTTCTCATTGGAGATTCTGGTGTTGGAAAATCCTGCCTTCTTTTGAGATTTGCTGTATGTCAGAATCTGTTGCTGAAATTATAATGTTTATGTTCCTAAGCATTGGCTGATTATTAACTCAATCAAATGTGGCTCTCTAATTCTTAATGTTCCTTTTAAAACTTATCATAGTTCACCTAAATTTTCAATATAATCACATATTCAGTTGTTGCAATTGAATTCCCATGCTTTCTAAGTGAGATAATGTGGCTTCTATCATGAAACGGATAAAACTGACATTCATGTAATTACCTAGTTGGTGGAACTAAACCCTCTCTCTCTCTCTTTCTCCATGTGTTATGACCTACACTCTCTTTCTCTCTCTCTCTGTCTCCATGTGTTCTGACCTACACTCCATTTCTCCTTTGTTTTTTTTTTTTTTTTTTTTTTTGAAGGTCTTTCTTACGAAAACTCTCAACCTTCTTCCATGAAATAATTTATATCACGAGGACTGCAATTTATAAGTTAGAACTATGATGAAAAATAATATAGCCACATATCTTCTCCTTTTTCTAATTCTCTTTATTGGCACATGCAGCTTGGAGCTTTAGATTTTAATTTGACAAATTCCTTGATGTCTTTGATGCAGGATGATTCATATATAGATAGTTACATAAGCACCATTGGGGTCGATTTTGTAAGTAAACAAGACCTTTTGGTCCATATTGGTTTTCATTGATGATGTTCTAACTAATTGTACCTTTCCTTTTTTTGGGATTAGAAAATACGTACTGTGGAGCAAGATGGGAAGACCATAAAACTACAAATTGTATGAGCTCACTTACCTCATTTGCAGACATGTCTTTTAGATATTGCTGTATTCTTTATTTATTACCAACTGGGGTTTCTTATGAGGCCAACATTCAACTTTTCTTGCATTCAGTGTGACTTTCATATAGTTTGTTAATGATTTTTTGAGCACTCAATTTGTGTTTTATTCAACATGCAGTGGGATACTGCCGGTCAAGAACGGTTTAGGACGATCACCAGTAGCTACTACCGAGGGGCACATGGTATCATAGTGCGTGATCTCCTTTTCTTTAATTTTAGTCTTGCTTGTTTGATTTCACCCTTTACTGGTATCATTGTAACAGATCTTTTCTTGGATGGCTTCCCTTGTAGGTTGTCTATGATGTGACAGACCAAGAGAGTTTCAATAATGTCAAGCAGTGGCTGAATGAAATTGACCGATATGCTAGTGATAATGTGAACAAACTTCTGGTTGGAAACAAGAATGATCTTACTGCAAATAAAGTTGTATCCTATGAAACAGCCAAGGTATGGCTAGCTCCTGTTCTTTGTACTGATATGTGTGTTTTTCTATTAATTGAAATTTGGTGGTTGAACTTGTATTTGTTCTTTCCCTTCCCTGCATACACACATAGCTCATATCTTTTTATTTTTTCTTCTCTTTTAGGCATTTGCAGATGAGATTGGTATTCCTTTCATGGAAACCAGTGCAAAAGATGCTACTAATGTGGAACAAGCTTTCATGGCCATGGCTGCTGCAATCAAGGATAGGTACTGCTCTAATATTCGTATTATAATAACAAACTGAAATGCAATAATCTCAACCTAGGTAGGTAAGTAGCAATAGGAGCAGAAGTTGTGTTTAGAAGTGGAGATTGCAAGCCAATTGTGCTGTTAGTTCGTGGACCATGGACTACTCCAATGCTAATATCGTTAAAGCTTAAGATGACGTAGGGTGTGCTAGCTTTCTAGAAAAGTCAAGAAATGGCCTAGCAAGAAATATGAACTTGTGTAGTTGGCAAACCCCAAATTTAATCCCCGTGTGGTTGTCATATCTAGTTGCCAAACTTTGAATTTATTCCCAATGTGGTTGTCAACTGGAAATTAATACCCAAGTGATCGGATTTAGATAAAAATTTTAAGGATGAATATTTGTTAATCAAATTTCAGACAGCATTTATAAATTATTTCTGTAATACTGAGCCCATGTGAAATTGCTGAAAGTTAATTTCTTAAATTCTTGTCAGTTAGTTTCTGAGCATTTGTGTTCTTTTTTTTGTGTGAAATATCTCATGCTTTAAAGCTTCATATGGTTGCAGAATGGCAAGCCAGCCAGCTATGAACAATGCAAGACCTCCAACAGTGCAGATCCGAGGACAGCCTGTTGAACAGAAGAGTGGCTGCTGCTCTTCTTAGCTCAAAAGTGGCTTGTGACTTCTGCTACGCCTCGCCTGTCAACTTATTCATGGTTTGTAAGATTACCAATCTGTCTTTATCCTCTTGTAATTAGAAATCTGTTCCAGATTAATCAGCATTGTCAAAATTCTCTCTTTCAAACGATTATAAAACTGTGCCAAGGAAATCATCATTGTGCATTATATTGAAATGGGATGATATTAGATTTTAGAGATATGAATTGAGGAAGCCACCAAATAATGTTTATGAATAAAAAAAGACATTTAAGCCGAAAAAGAAATTGAACGCCCATCACATGATAGGTTTATTTGATATTATTATTTAGAAAAATATTATGTTAAAAATATTGATTATTTGATATTACTATTTAAAAATAATTATGTTCAAAATAATGATTAGAGATCATTAATTTTTAATTTTTATTTTTTAACTCCAATGTGAATCAGGTGACTTGAAAACTTGTTATTCGGTTGGGAAGGTCTGTTTAGAGTCGTACTTCAGATAATTTTGTTACATGAAATAATGACAATTTTTGGCCAATATTTCAATTATTTTCTTTGGATAATAAATGAATATGATACTAAAAAAAATTGCATTCAACATTTAACACAATTTGTTGCCACCTGCACAATTTGTAAAGACAATTTTATGAAAATGGGACCAGAAAATGGAAATGACAGTTTTATAACATATTCCTAGGAATAGGATCAATTCAATAGACCCGTTATTTTGTTCATTAGGAATGAAAAAATCAGTTATTATTTGATCCACCAAACGGGCCACCGCAAGGGTATCGGTCGGTCTCTATATATATCCAGTACCTAGGATACGACACCCCACCTAACTTGTCCTTTGGAGTTTAGCAAATGGAACCAAGAGTTTGGATGTGAAATTATTTTGGAATTTTCACCTACGTTGCACATGCTACATGTCTCTGTATCTACAATTGGACTCCAGTCTGGTTTGTAGGCAGCTGACAGTCTCTTGCCCTCGCATGAGAACAATCCAAACCAAACACACCTAACCCAATATAGAGTACAGGTAAAAGGGAAAACTCTTAAGACGACTTTGTTTCAACAAATAAATCAGAACGCATTTATAATAAAATTCTAAATTAATTATAATAATCAATTTCATATGTACATTTCAGCTTAAACTATTCCCCTTAAATCACTCCAGTTAAAGGCTAATATCCATTATCCCCCGACTAAAGGAATCTACAAAACCGTTATCTTCTCTATTCTTTCATCCCTAAGACGTAAAAGGTGAAATCATTCCTAATACGATATAATCCTCCATATTTTAATACACAAGTTCCTTGTTTTAAAAATATATATATATATATATATATATATATAATGAGGATGCCAATGACATTCACCCCTTTCTTAACACCCACCCCACCCCCCGGCCATTTCTCTTTTCTCCCTCCCAACTAGAAGTTGAAATCAATGTGTGCATGAACCAAGTACTCAAATTGCAATTTTCCTTGATACTGAACGCATCGCAAGGCTTCCATCTATTTAAAAACAAAACTGGTTTGACAACAATTTCTAGTCATAAATAACCCATTTCATATGCCCCAAATTCTCAAAACAGCAAAATGATATCAAACCATTTAAAGGAGACCACAATGGAGCAAATGAAACACCTGAAATATACATTTTAAAGCATAAAATTAAATAGGTTTTTAAATACAGGAAACCACATTATTGTAGTCAATTTCCTGCTAAGATTTAGCAAAAGAACCCAAAAATGGTAACCATTATCTTAAGTGGGGTTCTGAAAAGTCTCACTTGCCCCCCAAGGTTGGGAACTGCCCATGATCTTCTATGGCAGGGGCTACCACATTGCTCAGCACATCTCTGTTGCTGAACCCTCTTGGACCACGCCCACGCCCTCGACCACGACCACCTGGGCTATAGTACCTTTCCCCTTCAGCAGGCTTCAAGAATTCATTGATGCTGACAGACTACGATCATCACAACAATTCAGATGTACCAATCAGTGTTCTACTCGTATACAGTGGGAACAAACAATAAAGAAATCACAGTAGTTCCAGTTTTTATACAGCCAAGACAAACGGACTCCAGTGTTGCAAAAGTGTTTAATTGTCTAAGTCTGCCAGTTTCAAACCATTACAATATTGCTGACGAAAGTCACATAGATACAGAATAAAAAAAGTAATAACATATAATAAAAAACTGTAAAATCCCTGGCAGGTGGAAGATGCCAAGAATTTATATTGGAGATGGTGATAAAAAATTCCATCACAGAACAGGAAAATTAGGGAAACAACAAAAAAAAACAAAGCTTAAAATGGTATATTGGTATACAAAAATATGTCAAGAGTAAGGGAAGCAAGAGGGAAAAGAAGAGAGTAGTACCTTTTTAGCTTTCTCATCCTTCTCGAAAGCCTCTTTCCGCTTATCCTTATCAGAGCCCTTGAAAATGAAAATTAAAAGAAAAAAAAAAATTTATTTATTTGATGATGGCTTCATAATATCAATGGGTAATTAAAAAGTATAAGGCATAATAGGCTTCACCAATTTAATAAAGACATCATCACTGCCCTTCTTGTTCGAAAGCTGCTGCATGGATTCAAACTCTTTAGCATCCACCTTTCTTTCCTCAGCCTTGAGTGTCTGCAGGGGCTTCCTTCTCTCTTCCACCAACTTCACATATTCTTCAAGAGTCATTTCCTAAATAGCAATAAATACCAATAATCATAAGCCATAAACTTTGAAGTTTAAGAATTACTGCTACTCACTGAAACAAACTCAGAACAAAGTTGGATCTTTAATCTTCTGAATTCCTAAAAGTTAAAATGCTCCTTTATTCTTAATAATTAGGATGTTACTGCTTCAGAGAATTGGAACTCGTAGACAATTCGTTTCAGCATTCATAGACATGAATAATTCCAAGTACTTGGCCTTCAAATTGTGATGGCTGCTAAAACCACATTAGAAGAATTTCTAGACGGCCCCACAGTTCCAAAACAACAGCCCAAGACATGTAAAAATATTCAAGCAACAACTTGAACTAGATAACCCGAAGATAGGAAACTCAGCCTGCCCCTTTCACATAACATCAGGCAGCCAAGTTTACAAATAAGCTCTAGATAAACCTTACAGATAAAGATTATCAAAATTACATAGAGTTTGAATGCAAGAGCACCTAAAATATAATCCTAGACGGCAAGGCATCATGCATGTTCTAATGACAACAGGAACCACTAAAAATATAAGTACTACAGGTAACATGCATGTTCTTGTGAACAAAACATCTATTTTAAATTTCTAACCTAATTTAAGAACATTCACCTTATCTTCTTGTTCCTTCTCTTTCTCTTTCTCTTCAGGCTCATTAGCCGAGCTCTCCTTGTTTCCATCTCCTGTTTCTTCCTCCCCCACAGGCTTCTCATCACCCAAAGTTTTCTCACTCTCATTCACAACTTCCTCAGTTACCCTAAAATAGTAAAATTAATACTTAGTCACTGGCACAAAAAAGTAACAAAAATCATAATTGGTAATAATCTATTATGAAAAGCTTGAGACTATAGCAGTGCACTTACGGAGCAATTTCATCAGTCTGAGTTCCCCAGTTCCCACGGCCAGACCCTTCTCGTTTGATCTCATTTCTGCACTTACAAATAAGTCAGATTAGGTTCATAAACACATGCGACACAGAGACTTAAAAGTAAAAAATAGAATATCCACCCGCGTCCGGTTCCACTGCGGCGTTCAAATATCCGACGAGGGCGTTCTTCATCACCCACTTCTCCGTCAGTGAAACCACCACGACGACCACCACGGTAACCACCACGAGGTCCACTATAGCCACGCCTTTCAGACGGCCTCCCATTATCTCCATCTCCAGGGGAACTTTGACCAGCAGGTATTGTGATATTACTGAATGAATTATCATTGCCAGAGTCCCAACTGTAACCACCACGTCCACGCCCATAACCACGTCCGCCGCCACGGCCTCCTCCACGACCAGATTCACTCTTTGCCTCCCTTACTATAGAAATTAAAGTAAAAGTAACTAGTTCACACAAGGAATAAGTACAAGGCCATATAAAGGCATGAAATTAAGATGGATAAGTCCACCCAAAAAAAAAAATTAAATGGATAAAGACAAAGTCAAGCATGAGTCATAAGACAATGTTTTACATGATGTGATTGTTTTTATTAACATGGGGCATAGGGCTAACAGTCATAAGTTATAGTGCATCTTTCCACTTCTTCTGCATCCTGATCTTCCAAAATCAGGCAAGTGGTAAAATTATAAAGAGAAGATACCATTTTTGCAAAAAGACAATTTATCAAAGTGACTTACAGTTCTCTAAGAACACGCTTTATTTGAATAATGTCAACAAATGCATCAATCTGACATGTTTTCAAATACTTTAATTTCTCAAGTCCATAGCTTTCGGTGATTCAGAAGAACGAACAATGCTCTTTCTAAGAGAAAAATTTGAAGTAGCTGCCTTATAGAAAAGTAAAATAGATCAACAGAAACGAAGAGCACACTCATGAGAAGATAAAAAAAAAATTAAAAATAAAATAAAATATTGGATGCAGAAACAGACCAACCAACCAACAGATACAATCTTGCAAATGTGCAGATACTTTGCCATAAATTGTGCGTGCATATGCATGTAATCGCTTGCATCAAGACAAACTGGCTAAAATCTTTCCTCACACACTATCAAACGACAAAAATCGCACTCAAATCCATGTTCCGTAACTCAAAAAAAAAAAAAAAAAAAAAGAAATGAAACTCAGAATAATCATTTCATTTCCCAGAAGCAAATAACAATAAAAGAACGAACAAAGTTAATAACCGCATACCGGCTTGAGCCGGAGGTAGAGGCTTGGAGGGAAGCTTAGCCTGAGGCTGAGACACCTGCTTAGGTTGAGGTTGAGTCTGAGGTTTCTTAGGCGCGGCGGCAGAGACGGCAGCGACCTTCTGCTGGTGAGCTGCGATGAGCTGCGACGGGTCCTCGGCGTCATCATCACCCAACAAATCGAAAGGGTTCATGGTCGCCATTTCCGATAAAAAGCAGCAGTCAACAACAAAACCCCTCTAATCTCAACGATTCAACTTCGAAAGGCGACCACGGAACCCTAACTTAACAACACCTCCATCGTTTAGATAATATAGATCTGTTAATAACAGCGAATTCAATTAGGTTAAAGAGAGAGGAAAAAAGGAGAGAGGAAAACCCTAGCCGCAATAGAAGAGTGAGTGAAACCTAATCTGATATGCTCTCAATTTATTTTGTTCTACTTGTTGCTGTTGCTTGTTGCTCTCTCTCTCTCTTTAGAGCTCGTGCGGTGCGTGTCTGTGTGATTATAATATTGATATATATTTTTTTCCTATTCATATTCGGGACTTGTGTGTTTTCATTTTGGGGTTGGTTTTTTGCGCAATTTACGGATATGCCATTTGGAGATGGAACATTTAAAGGGGCTTATGACTTACATATTAGCCTAAGACAAATTTGTAGATTGACTCAGAATATCATTTTATTTATAATTTATCTTAATAAAAATAAGATATATTAATTAACCTAATAAAATTTTTTAGGTTGATTCTGTGTATTACTTTATTTATTTATAATTAATGTATTTTATTTTTATTAGATTAATTTATAAATAAATTAATAAATTAAATTTACTTAATAATTTCTCCCAATCCAATTATTAAGAATTCATTTCCAATTATTTAGAATTCATTTCAAAATCCACAACGGAAAAATTATGTCAACAAAATGAAACTATTTCTCATGAAAATCATTGAATTAAATTTTAAATAAATAATTGATAAATAACATAAGTAAATATAAACATTGCTTACACTATGCATGAATGAGGTGAATTTAAATGGAAGGGAGGGGAATAAAGGTGAAATTAATATGTATCTTGTTTGATATCTATTTTTTTTTTTTTTTAAGGGGAATGGAGCAATTCACCCTCATTCCCCTTATATGAGTTGAAATTAGTTACACCCTAATTTGGAGTGTAAAAAATTTTAACTTCTGGTGAGAGATTATAATTTATTTGTATAGCCTTTTTTACCCTTATTAATTTAACAATATTCTAAATAAGCCCTTATATATCTTTTACGTTAATATTACCCTACATGTATTTTTCACAACCTTCAAAATTCAAATCAACTACGACTACAAGCAAGCAATCTTAACAATCCACAGCCATTTTCAATCAAGTAATCTTTTGCAATATATTCATATGGATTTTTTGTGTTAATCGCTTCATATATTTTCTTGATAAGAGGTTGTTTTTTACTTGTTATGCATATACTGTGTATGTGTTTGATAATTTTAATTTTGGCTTATAATCAAACTAGTGTTTATGCGTTTGAAATTGCCGAATTATTTTCTTGTTTGGTTCCTCTACAATTATTATTTCAAAGTTTATGTTTCGTTTTCGAAAAAGGGTAGTCAGCTTTCTTTCCTTGACAATAAAAGTTAATTTTATATCCAATTCAGTTGTATGGTTATCTACGTTTATGGATCTAATTCTTTTTCTTTAATCCATCGTTTTATGTATCTTTGTTTGTAAAAACTATATTAAATGGAATGAAAGATACGAAAGAATATATAGAAACTCGTAGTATGTGAATATTGAATATGTGTAGATTGGTTTTGCACCTTGGAGTTATACAAGCAGTAATTGAATTTGGTTAATTATAAGCACATACTGAATAATCTTTTGCATTGATAGAATTTCGATGGGATTATGATGAAAAAAAAAGACTATCCTGTTGTAATTTTTCGAATTAAAGAAACACTTTGCTAATCCAATGCATTATTTTGGATAAGCAACCTATGGAATTTCACCATTTTTTTTTCTCATTTGTAATAGTGTCATTATTATTTTAATAGTTCTCTTTTGTATTTAGATGGATGATCAAAATAATTTAAACAACAATGTGGTGTTTATATTGCAACGTATACATCACATGGCACTTGTGCATGTTGCTAGTTTGGTAGATTTCTAGTACATATTACAAAAAAAGGTTCAATAAAGATGAAATTACTCCTGCGATAATGGAAGAAAGAGAACAAGTGAGACAAGAAATAATGAGTGAGCTTATTGGTAGTGACAAATGTCGTGATATAGTTCGAATGAATTCTAAAACATTTATAGACTTATGTGAGATATTAGTGAAAAAAGGTGGACTTCGTCCTACACAACATGCAAGTATAGAAGAACAAGTTGCAAAATCTCTTTACATATTAGGACATACAATAAAAAATTGTGAGATATCTTTCTTTTTTCGAAAATCAGGAGAGACAGTTAGTCGTCATCTTCATAGTGTACTAGCATCTTTAATAGAATTAGAAGATTTTTTTCTCAAGCAACCTGATGGAACAGAGATCCCTATTGAGATTCACAACAACAATAGGTTCTATCCATTTTTTAAGGTACAATAAAAGTTTATAATAGAATAATATTTTTTAGTTACTTTATAATATAATATTTAAATTTTAAATTTTATGAATAGGATTGTGTAGGGGCAATTGATAGTACCCATATCCGTGTAAAAGTTTCTCCTAAAGATGCACCTAGATATCGTGGTAGAAAAGATTTTCCAACGCAAAATGTATTGGCTGCCTGTTCTTTTGATATAAAATTCACTTATGTATTGTTGGGATGAGAGGGAATAGCATCTGACTCTAGAGTTCTTAAAAATGCCTTGAAGCGACAATATTCCCTTAAAATCCCACAAGGTAAATGAAATAAAATAATATTTTATCTCAAACTAAAATTATAGTTTAAAATAGTGTAGTAATTTTATGGTTTTTTTATAGGAAAATATTATCTTGTTGATGGCGAATACATGCTAAGAAGTGGGTTAATTACACCTTATAGAGGAGAGCGATACCATTTGAAATAATATTCAAGAAACCCACCACGAAATAGTCGTGAATTATTCAATCTTAGACATGCTTCATTACGAAATGCAATTGAAAGGGTATTTGGAGTACTTAAGAAAAGATTCCCAAAACTTTCAACTACATGTCAAGCTACTTATGGGCTTCAAACTCAAAAATTAATGATATTAGTTTGTTGCATTCTACATAATTACTTGATGGGCGTAGATCCAGATCATGACATTATTGCTGAGGTAGATCAAGAACTTAGAAATAGAACACGGTCACAAGAAGCACACTTGACTGATGTAGATGATAATGAAGAAACAACTAGAGGAGAAATGTTGAGGGATAGCATAGCAGCTCAGATGTGGTTGGCTTATACTAACATATAATTTTTTTTGCTTTTTCAATGTTGTTTCTTGAATATTAAATTTTTTTTGCTTTTTCAATGTTGTTTCTTGAATATTAAGTTTCATTTTAATTTTTTGATTTATAGTTTATTTAATATTTGAGTTTTATTTTTAATTGTTCCATTGTAGTTTATTGAATATTTAAGTTTCAATTATAATTTATTTTATTATGGTTGATGATGATTTTTCCTTTTATCAAATTTTTTTATATAATTTAAAGTATGTCAAAAAGCAAAGTGATGCCAAGGTGGCAAATTGTTCGTGGACAGAAGCTATGAATGACTTTCTGATAGAATGTTTAGTGCATGAACACAATATGGGAAACAGAGTAAATGGAACTTTCACTACAACGACATATGAAAATATTGTTAAGGCACTATGAGAACGCTTTCCAGATAAGCCAATAGACAAAAACAAGATTCAAAATAGAATTAAGTATATCAAAACTCCATTTAATAAATGTTATGACATCTTTAAGAATTGTACTAGTGGGTTCGCTTGGAATTCTACAACTTGCATGTTTAGTGTAGAGCCTGAAGTGTGGGAGCAACTAATTGCGATATGAATCTATTTGTCTTTGTCTTGCTTTTAAATTCAAATTTAGTCATATTGTTTAGATAAATAATACTTATTTATACTATTATTTTATTGTAATTTTTTAGGTTCATCCTGATGCTCGTACTTGGATGAACAAGCCAATTCGTAATTATGACAAGTTAGTTCAACTTTATGAGCAAGATAGGGCTACAGGTGAACATGCTCAAACTGCTACTGAGATGAGGCAAAGAATTCGAACTACTAATGTGGATGATGTCATGGACAATATAGGAAATATTGATAATCTAGTGTCCCAAAATGAGGTTATTCTAGAAAATTTTGATAGTCTTGATGATAGTCAAAATATGGAAGTTCCTACAATGCAATCTCCAACTACAAGTTCATCCAAAAAAGCGAAAATCAGTAGCAAAACCTTAAAACCTGAAGCTAAAATATCATCAAAATATGAGCAATGTTGTGCAATGGTGAAGGAAGGTTTGGATAATGTTGCTCTTGCAATTAAGAAATCCACAAATCGATTAGTGAAATCTCATCAACCACTTCCTATTCCAAAAAAAGATATATGGAGCAAGTTGCAAGAGTTGGAGTTGGAACCTTCTTATCTGCGTCTCGCTTATCGTCACCTTGTCTGCAATGTTAGTGATTTGCGTGTATTCTTTAGATGTCCCTTAGAATCTTGTAGAGATATATTATTTGATATTATATATGCAAAGTAGTTATTTAAGCATTTGAATCTTTTATCTTCTACTTTTGGACTTATTTAGGATTTCTGTTGGTTGGATTTTTAATGAATTCTTTATATTTAAATGTTTCAATAATATTAGTTGAGATTTTTATTGCTTTTATAGAATAACTTCTAACGCAAATGTAATAAATTTATCTTTCGTTTTTTTTTTAATGAATTCATTTCCATATATCTAATTCAATTTCAAAATTATTAATAGTGATATCAAGTTTTTATTATTTGAAAATTATTTTCAAAAATTTAACATGACTAATAGATTTTATTCTTTATTCTTATTGAAAACTTATGGGTGTTCTTCTTATTCTCTTTATTATTTACTTGGTACCTTTTTGTCTTTTTACAATTATAATTTTCATCCATTCCTTTCCATCCAAACAAAATAATACTATTTTCCCTCCATTTCCTTTGTTAATCAAATTCTAATTTGCCAAACAAAATAAGTTGAAAATTTCTCCCTCCCTTCCCTTCCCCTCCCTTTAAAATAACTTCCGCTCTTCTTCCCGCCTTATTGCCATGCATAGTGTTAAAGTAGTTTTATTTTATCAACTTAATATATTAATTAATAATTATAAAATAATTCATTAATGGGAAAGGGAAAAATTTTATGTTATAAGACTCTTTTTATTTTGCAGAAAATAACTTATATTTAGAAAATATTTTTCAAAGAAAACATTTTCTAAAAAAATATTTTCCCAAGAACTAATTTTCTGTTATTTGGTTACAATATTAAAAATTATTTAAAAATATTAAAAATTTTAGTTTATAAGAATATAAACATATTTAAACTTATAATAATTTTATAATTTTAAAATTTTATTATTAAGTATGAGAAAAAATACATTAAAATGATAAATTTAGTAATCGTTGGATGTCGGCAACGGTTGGAGGTGGCTAGCGTCAGTTGGCGGTGACAAGCGATGGTTGGCGTTGGTCATCAATGGTCGCCGATAGTGAATATCGATGATCGACGGATTAATAAATTTATATTTAATTTTTCTTTCATTATAATGAATTTGTCAAAATCCAGAAAATGACTTTCCGTTTTAAAAAGAGGAAGTAATTTTCCTTAAAAAAATGCTTAGTTTTTCATTGATTAGAAAAATATTTTTCATTGATTAATTTTTCAAAACGTTTCAAATATCAAAAAATATAAAAAATATTTTCCGCGAAACAAACGAAGTCTAAATATCATGGGTTAACGATGGAGTATTTGTGTTTGAAGTCTAAGATAAAATTTATCAGAATTGTCAATATATATTATTGTCTTATAAACACCACAGTTCAATATATTAAAAAACAAAACCCAAAATGTCCAAAGAAAAATCTTTCAATAACTCCGTTTGTTAAAAATAAAAATAGCAAAGCCACTCCAAGACTATTCAAAGAAAAAGAGAACGTAGATGAATGAATCTATGGTCCAATAATATTTGAATCATTTTTAATATTGTGAGATTGTAAGTTTAAATTTCAATTGGAATCAATTTAAAAAAAAAAAATTAAGAGTGAGAGAAAGAGTGAATGTAGACGTTGAGATATGGCAGTGAAAGACGGTTGCTTATCCATTGTAGTTTGCAAGCTCATAAAAAGTAATCACAAAATTTCACAACATTAAAAAACAAAAATTTTAAAAGATAAGAGTACATTTATAAATAAATTTACATTTATGATCATCAAATCGCTCATTTTTTATTTTGACGGTTATAAATAAATTTCATTTAACAGTCATAATTAAAAATAAGTGATATGACGGTTATAAATTCAAATTTATCTATAAATTAATATAACATGTGTAAAAGCAAATCATATTGTACATAAGGATGTCAATTTAACCCGTTCCGTCGGGTACTCGCCTCGCCCCGTCCCTAATGGAGCGGGACGAGTTTTAAATTTAAAACTCAAATCGGGTTCGGGGCCGGATGGGACGGGTAATGCTATAACCCGCCCCGATTATATATATAATATATATTTTTAATTATATATATATATATATATATATATATATATAATTTATACCTTATTTTTTTTATGTAAAAAATAAATTATATTGTATAGATATGTAGAAAAGAGATAAATAAATATATATATATATATAAAAAATTAATATTAAATAATTTTTTTAAAGAAAAAAAAATTAAAATGAATAAACCCGCACATACCCGTCCCGTAACGAGACGGATATAAATAAATATTAGTGGGGCGGGTATGAGTAATGGGAAATCCGTCCCATACTCGCCCCGCTACCATCACAATTTGTACAAGGGTGATGCAGGCAAAAGGAGTGGTGTCCAAAAAGAAAGAAATGAAAAAGTTCTCATTTTCCTCAAATTTGCACTTCAGCATTGCATCGCATAGCTTTTCTTTGCAGAGTCTTTCTCAACTGCAGCAGGACATGCCCAAATTTCACCTAAGAATATCTTTCCTGCCAAGCTTTTTTCTTTGCTATCTCTGAATGAATAGTTGGTGACTTGGTGTGCTCAGTTTTCTTTGGAAACCCAATTCCAGGGTCAATAATAATCCTCCAAGCTAGGATACCTCAAAATTCTGCTTCGAGTCTACCTGCATTGTATAGTTAGAACTTGGAACTGTCCATCAGATAACATCATTTACAAGTTGAGCTCCTTTATTACTGCTTCTAAAGCAACTCCCAAGAAAATATCTACTTGATAAGTGATGAGAGCTTCCCATTTATCTCAGGCATCTTTAAAACAGTTTCTAGAATAAGGGTCGGGCTATTTAAATTCCTTGTTGAAGGGATATCCCTGGAGGCCATCAGCCTTGTTGATTGTGCATCAAAACCAATAATATGTCCCTTCTGAAATATTATGTGGCAGATTTGGAAGGCCAGGAATCATTTGATATTCAATCATGAAGATATAGCAATATTAATAACATTTTGCGTAAAGCTAGTACTCATCAAGAAGAATATCAGGCTGCTCAACAACAGGATGTGCATAATTCATCTCTGCATAACCCGGAATCTGTATATCTAAGATCTGCTATAAGTTGAGAACCTCCTCCAGTAAATGTGATAAAACTGAATTTTGATGCTGCAGTGGATAAAAATTATAATTTGGGAAGTTTTGCTGTTATTGCGAGAGACCACTCTTCAAAGATTATAGCTTGGGCCCTTAAAAGACATCAATACATTACTAATGCTGTTGTATTAGAAACAATGGCGTTAAGGGCTGCAGTTCAACTGGCAATTAACAAAGGTTATAAGCATGTGATTTTTGAAGGAGATGCTTTTAATATTATTAATGCAGCAAATGGAGTACTTAATCCACCACAGAAGTATGAAAGTATTTTGTTAGATACTTCTCATTTGATTATGTCAAACGGGCATGTAATTGGGTAGCCAATGATATGGCCAAAAAGGCCCTTGATATTTCTTTCTATTGTAATCTCTATGCTCAGTTGTCTTGGATGAGATATGTATTATAACTGTATTTCTCATCAATGAAGTATGTCTTTTGAAAAAAAAAAAAAAAATCAAGCAGACCTATGAAACTGCATTGTATAGCTCCGGCTTGCAAACCGAAAGTGCAGGACTTGAATTTTGCCCAACTTGTTGAAGACCAGTTTAAAAAAAGAGAAAAAATTGGCTGAACCCATGCATAAATAAGGCTCCATCTAGCGTAGCGTACATTTAAACAAACATGCACGGTCAGTATCGACCAGTGAGTTGGGCTAATAATAATGACTTGGCTCACGCTTGAACCTTGGTAAAAAATTAACCTAATTATTTCATTGGGACTTGCTACCAATATCTACTCTTATCAAAATCATTCTTTTAATTTAGGGCAATTCAAGTAGCAAGTTTTTTTTTTCTATTCTTTCATCATTCCTATTAAATTATAAATTCATTCAAAGTTCAAACCACTTTGAAAATAAAAGTAACAAAATTTTTACAAGCCTCAGGACAACATGAGGTTAAGTTAATCCCAAAAAATTAAAAATTAAAAAAAATGCAAATCTCCCAAATTATCTCTATATGCTTCATCTTCTCTCCCTTGCCCTTCCTTTTCTCTTAATAGTTTACTATTTTAAATGAATGGTTGACAAAATCTAAAATCCTGGCAGAACTGAGAGATCTGCAATGCCTCTTGGCAGATCTGCAATTTTCTTCAGCAAAGCAAGCCTGTTATTCCTGATTCTTTCATCTTCCTGTTTGAAGGGAGGAGAGGGGGGGAAGCAATGTTAAGCAATATCTCTTTTATACAGAATGCATCAAGTAAAAGATGGAGTGGAGATATTGCTTTACTGAAAAATAAAATTGTTATAAAATTAAAATGAAATAGAACATTAGATCTAAGTATTTGATAGTGTCTGAGGATATATAATTACAAATAGGGTATCGGGGCATTTATAAACTTAGCATCATACAAGCCAATAAAGACCCAAAAAAAATATAGACCGACCGTGTGTAAGGTCTGCAGATGTCTATCCAAAATACAAGTCTGCAAGTATACAATGAATCACTAATTCATAGTCTTCCTGTCCGATCATTAACATATATTATTTCATGTTAAATTTAAGGGCAAGGATTTGATCTGATCACGTATTATAGTCTACAAGAAGCTTATTTTGAGCTAGACTCTCTTCATTCCAAAGAAACTAAATTCTCAAATGATGGATCTATACACCAATTATGCTTTACATAAATGAAATTTAAAATAGTCACCACCATTATCTAAAATTCTCTTAGTGTCTAATAATGTATACAATTAAAAAAGTATGAAGTGTCAATATGCGGATTCATGAATAGCATGTCTTTGCAGTTAACATCAGGTCAGATGTTAAAGGAACAGCAAAACCTCATTATATTCTCAATTGTAATTACCGAGTGTACATATAACTTCAATGGCATGAATGAGTCATAAGTGAGTTCTGTATAAAACATACCACCATGACGAAGACATTATTGAAGAAATCCTCAAGTGGGTGTAGTAGTTGTGAAGATAGTTCAACAAACTCATCTACCTCAATGCCTGTAAGAAAGGTTTGTCAATTTCATAGCCTACTACAAATTTCCTTTTTTTTTTTTTTATCAAAAGAAAAAACAAAAAAAGAAGCTAACCACTGAGAACCCACATAGCAACATGCCCTACAAAAGTTTACAGAGACAATCCAATGGAGAATAATAATAGGGTAATTACAGAGAAAACCTTAAAATTTGCCTTAATATACACTTTAGTCCCTAATGTTTCAAAATTACCACTTTTAGTTCCTATGCTACTATCAGTGAAAAATACAAAGGTTTTGAGAGATTGTATAAATTTTAATAATTTAGGGACTAAAGTGAAATGATTTTAAAATTTCAAGGACTAAGTGCAATATAACTTAAATCATTATGGACTAAAGCATGCCAAGAAAATTCATAATTTTATAATCAAGGACTAAACTTTTTAAGTTATTAACAAACCTTAGTACTAAAATTGCTCATTTTGAAACAATAAGGACCAAAATGTATATTAGGGAAAACCTCAGGGAATATTTTGCTATTAACTCATATAATATAACAAAGAAAATTTTGTACCAGGATAGATCTTGCTTTTTATGGACAAGAAAATGCTCCATAAAGCTCTCTCTTCCGTTGTCTCAAATGCAGCCTCATCCACCTGATAAATAATTTTAAACCATTGTAAGGAGACATGCTACCACAAGTTAGAAAGAATGTATTTAAGAATTATACATCAACGAAAATAACAAATATTAATCCAGCAATAACACATACTGAAAATCATAAAGGGAAACAAAATTATGCTCCTTAACAATAGGGTGCCCACAGATTGGATATCTGAACCATTGGCAAATTTTTAATCTGATCTGGAACTTCTGGACAATGGTTTTGAAACTCTGAAATTGATTTAAAAATATTGGATAACTGCATAATTGGATAACCGGTTTTTAACTGTTAGGTTAACCTAATTTAATCAGAATAATAATAATTATCACCTACTTAAATAATATAGGTCATAAGAGAATATTATATATACATATATATATATTCGGATTGGTACAAATCTGGATGGATTGGCTAACCATTTGTTTCGAATTGGACTTTCAGTTTCAAAACAGATAATTAGTTTTTCAATTTTGTTTGCGCACGCCTGCTTACCAGCATTGACAAAAATAAAATTGACCCACTTCATCATTGGCATGTATTTCACATATACACCATGTGCATATAAAGAGTCAAACCAAAGAGCAATAAGAGATTACCTTAGCTTAGCTGTTGTCAAGGTAAAAGGAAATCATGGAGTGGCTTAGACAATCCTTCATATTAATTCACTTTCTTTTAGTTATTTACTCTCTTAACAAAGTTTTCCTAACAAATTCCTGCTCCCAAATTTTTTCAACACAACCAGACAAACTTCACCCTAGATTTCGCAAATTAAGTCAAGTTGAAACCTCATGAGCCACATTTTGGAGTTGCAGTAAAAATTAACATTTCTACTTTCAGTGTAGAGTGTAGACAGGAACATACCTCCATATTAGAGTCCACATCCTTTCCACGAACAATTCTTGTTGGACGAGAATATGCTTCAACTACCTTTGGGAAAATATTGCCCCTCGACAAGGTTTCCATCTGGAACCAATTTTTAGGTCATGATGAAATCAATACATCATTCAAGAACATTAGAAAAATGACAAAATATATTTTTTGTTTCTTTATTCTCATGCTCATTAAATGCTTAAAAAAAATTCAGTCATATGTTCCATAGAATAAGTTTTCTCACTGCTAACCTCCATCCTCTATTCCTCTTAAAAATTTTCAGAGAGAGAAAGAGAGGGGGTGTGTGTCAAGGCATCAAGAAATTTCCTACCTTAAAGGCTAGTCAGAAATAAGATTTAGGAATACTCATACATGTCCACCATAAATTCATCATTTGTTAGAGAGGTCAAAACAAGTAATCTAAATCTTGTACACAAAATCATATATATCCATTTCTTTTTCATATACAGCATGTGGAATAGGCTTAAGACCATCAAGATTGGGAGTGCTGAACTACTAATGCCAAAGAAAATAACAGGCAATTTGCCTCTAAGTATCATCTGCTTATCTTCTTTACTTTTCATTTGCAACATACAATTTAGTTGATATCTCTGATATTGCCCAGTTACATAAGTTTAGGTCCCAACAATTGAAAAACAGTAGCTCTTTACTTTCATAATGCATTGTCATGCTGAGAAAAAGTAAAACAGGGATCATGGAAAATTTTATTAAACTTTAATGAGGTTATCAGCAAGTAGATAAACAGCTACAGTAAATTGCAAAAAGCATCAGTGAATAGAAAACTAAAAGAAGCAAGCCACTCACTTTATATGCCGTCTTTGCTGCTAGACAAGGCAAGCTTGCACGCTCTGTAAGGACAGAACGAACAATTTCTGGACTTATTCCCTTATCAACCTGTAAAAATCCCAAAATGAATCATAACTATATTCAAAATACTAGATCTAACATCATGTAGCAGCAGGTAAATAATAATCTTTTAAGTTGCACGAATCATATGACCAGAAACTATCCTATGAACAAAGGTAAGATGGTTTAGACAAAAAAAAAGGATGCAGATGACTGCCTACCAAATGGGAAAATCAGCATTGTCTTAGAGGTACATCTGACAATTTCACCTTCCCCTAAAACTTTTTTGCCATCATTTTTTTGGAACAAATAGAAGATTGGCTCTAAGACCGTCTTCAGTTGCACAGATCTTAACATCTTATGCCCTCTAATATCGTTCATTCAACAGCTTTGATTTTGGTTTAGATTTTCTTTACTCCTTTTTTTTTTTTTTTTTTTTTTTTTTTTTTGCCTTTTGCCTTTTGCGGTTGTTCCTTCACATTTCTCTTTACCTTTCTCGGTGGTGAGACATGCACCTCATACTTACAGACAAAGCATATAATGAAAGTAACGAAACCTTCCTCTTTTTTTTTTTTTTGGTCTTAGTTCATTTTTTTCTTTCAATTTTATAATACAAATCAAGTAGAAAACACAGTATTTGTAATAAACTGATGTATACTTACCAGATATTGCTCTAGTCTTCGAGTAACAAATGCATATACCTAAAAGAATATTACAATTATCACATTCAATTGCCAAAGTTATAGCAAACATTAAATTTCCAAGCAAGGCGGTCTATATATAATGGGGATAAGAGTAAGAACAATATTAAAGGACACCAAGAGATAAAGAAATGATAAACAATAGGTGTATCAATCACATGATCAGCACTATAATCTAACATTTGTGGATGAAGAACATGAGAAATCAGAAGATGATAATGAGAAAGGCTTTGCTTCCTAATATTAGCAGCCAATCATGTGAATTTGTCAGGATTAAGAGTTCTGGTAGTTGAAGGCCAAAGAGAAGATGGTATCATGTAGACGATCATGTGAATTTGACTGGATTATGAGAATCAATAAAGTGTTATTCAGAGAACAACCAGAACAGGCAGTCTCAAATCAAATCCATCTGTACCTTGTACAGATGGATTTCAGAAGTAGCATGGCAAGCTAATATTCCTATCAGATTTTTTTTTGTCTGTTTCTGTGAATTTGTTTTATGTGCAGCTCTATCTCATATTCTAATATATGAGTATTTGTTTCAGAAAAACTTCACTGAAAATGATGCCTCAATTGCACAAGAGATTTGGAATCTGTTGATCTACTATTGGTCACTGGTATATAGATTGCACGGTTCTTTCATTAAGGATGTGGGCTATGTGAGAATTGGAGGAACAGATGTTATGAAGAGGGGGACTAGATAAGGAAGTAATATCATAGCATGAAGAATGCTTCAATCTCATGTTGTGCTGTTTGGAAGTTGTGGTTAATGAGCTAAAATTACAGTTGGTTAATGAACTAAAATCTGGAATTTTTAAGAACAGTTTTCTTGTGCCTCCTCTCCTGAAGAAAAAAATTTCAAGATAACTACATTAATTCATTGCTAATTCAAATTTTTTCATTTTTTTCTCTTTTTCTCCCCTGTTGGTTGCGTGAGCTCCTTTTTTTTTTTTTTTTTTTAAATTGAAGTTACAAGTTGAACTAGGGAGAGGCAATGCAGCACGACCAAGACATTGGAGTTCACAATAATGAAAACAAAAATAGAAACACTGCCTCTTCATAATAATTAAAAAGGAAATTGTTCTTACATCATCTATCATGTGGGCATCAACTTTAATAGGCTGGGCATGAGCTGCAAGTCTTAAAGCCTGAACCAGATCCAAATTTTTATCCTTTTCCACCAATATTTGGACCTAAACAAACAAATGCAGGCATTAGATTAAAAAACCTAGTTGATTCGCAAAGCCGCACAACAAATGACCAATTAACTTACCAGACCATAAGAAATTCTTCGCAGGCCAAATGGATCATTAGTGGAACTAGGCTGACAACCAGCAGCAAAAAGGCCAACAAGGCTGTCTAATCTGTAAAAGAACATTCACATAAATAACACACTAAAGAGATCATTCTAGTTTATCTAGTTTGCAAGAGCGAGTGTATGTCAAAAAAAAATAGCTCTCTCAGACACATCCAAAATTACATGCTTATGTGGATATTTGGATACTAGGAAGTTGGACATTATGACAATATTTTTCAGTTCTTAAACCATTAATGGAAATTCATAAAGAATCTGGCACTTTTTAAAACATCACTTGAATGTCAACTCACTATAAATAAGCTTTGACAATTATATTTAGTTTCTTAGTGTACCATGAAAGGGTATTTATACTTGCATAAGCTTTGCATATACAAGGTTTCTGTTTCAGACATCAACTTCTTGTTGTATATCTTTCTCCTTTTGAAGGAAAAGGTTTACCAAGTGCTCATCTCTTCTCCAGCTGTTTAATAATGAATTTACCAAGTATCCCATCTCTTCCACAGAAGTATATTTACAAGCAAAACACCACAAAATAAAGCATGCATACCTTATGTTGTCAGTCATAGGGGTGAGCAAAACCGAACCGAGGTTAGGTTCGGTTTTAAATTTGTTAAACCAAATTAAACTTCGGTTCGATTCGATTCGATTTTTACTCAAAAAAATTCAGTTAAAACCAAACCGACCGAATTTTTTTTATCATTTAGAATATATAAGTAATATGTTTTTAATTAAAAGACATTTTCATAGAAAATAAAAATTGCATATATTTAGCATATCATTTTCCATAAATTAAGGGGTAATTTAATTGATTTTCTCATTCCCTCTAAAAATAAGAAAGGTTTTATTTTGGAATCTTTTCTAAAAACAAGAAATTTGAGTATAAATTTAGGAAAAGAAAAAAGAAGCCCAATAGCAGCTCAAACCGACCAACCGAATCGAACTTTTTCAATTCGATTTTGGACCGAACCGACCGTTTGCTCATCCCTAGTCAGTCATGACTTTTAATTTCACCTGTCAGCAACTGCCAAAACTATTCCAACATCAGTTTTTGGAAGAACATCTCCAGAAAATCTAGGAAGTGTGATTTCTAACAAGGCCTCTGCAACCTGCAACAATAGAATGCACAAAAGAAAGAGAGAAGCATGGTTAGACTTCAAAAAGAGTACAGCAAATACTGATGTCCGGTATGAAACATGAGCGAAGGGAGTATACAACATAAATACCAATGAAGAAAAGGAATTACTACTCCATACACCATATTAGAAACAAAAGGGTGTTCCAATGCCTGAGGCTTCCCACAAGCTTTGGGGAGGATCAGATGTATGCAACCTTCCTCTAACATAGCTAGAAGATTGTTTCTAACAATAGTAACAGAAGAAGAGGCATTAAGAATGAATTCAAGGACCTGCTCTGAGTAGCCATCTCTAAGAGCATAATGGCGTGCCATTATTCCAGAGAGGGAAGTGAATTCTGTTACAACTGCACTAGCAAGATCTGACATAGCAAGCGATGCAGCGTCCTGGACAATCTGAATCATATCTTCCCTGATCTCCAACTGTAAACTTAGTTTAGTGACCATGTGTTCAATGCGCGTCATCTTGTCAAGCATTGTTCCAAGTTTTTCCTGTTTTATTAGATACAATGAAAACATCAAAGCAATCAGAAATTAATATAGTATCAAATCAGTAAATCACATGTGCTTCACACACTACCCGATTATATTGATCTTATAAGAAGGTTGAAATGTTTAAACATTTATTTGAATTCACTATAATCTCATAAAAAAATTTCCAATTGTTTTATTTTTACAACATACACTTAAAAATGCAAAATAAAGTTTACATTCTGAGCTTCAGAATTTGAAGGACAGGATTTAGAAATTCCCTGATTCCCTATATGCACAACTTTTTCCTTTACACTAAATATAAACTTACATGAAAAAGAATCCCTTTTAGTTGACTCCGGAACTCTGAAAACTTCTTACGTGTATCCATCTCATAGAAAAATTTTGCATCTTCATAACGAGCTCTGCAAAGATAAATAAAATGATTGACTCATCTTTTATGATACAAATTATATACTAAAACCAATAAAAAAGCAGGTTTATGGAAAAAAATTTCAGTCAAATGAAGCTTAACTAGCAATTACGTAACACCCACATCTACCTGAGCACAGCTTCATTCCCTTTGCTTACAACCCTCTCATTGATTGCTCCATTTGCCACCTAAAGGAAACCCATGTAAGCTGATGATTTGTAACCAACAACTAAAGTTAAAAAGGATAACTGATAAGCAAATCTCACAGCAATAAAGTAAGGCAGAAGCTTTCCACTATCATCAAGTACAGCAAAATACTTTTGGTGCTTCTGCATGACCTGCAAAAATTGCTGCATAGTTACCACTTGTTGCACGATTACTTTAAGCCTGAAACATCTCTATATCACATTTACCCTTTGCAAACTGACCCAACTCTCTTTTTTTTAAATGCTTTAGATGAGTAAACTGGCCAAATTCACACTGTAATAGAACCCAACCTCAGACATTAGTGCCTTGTGGAAGCAAGGAATAACTAAGTTGCAGCATTGGCTCACAACTCAAAAGGGTAAAATCAACTCACCGATTCTCACCTAAATCTAATTTTGATTCTGAAAATGCTGTTAATATTGCCAGCTTCTATAATAGTATGTCTGCTTTAATATTTATCATCAATTCAGAAGCATAAAGGTATTTGACTAGACTTCTTTCTTCTGCCCTGGGATTAGGGCTTAATTCATCTAAAACCTTGACCATAATGCAACCTGTTTTAATGCTAAACATTGATCGTGGGCTCCGATATAATCAAATTCCAGTTACCTAAAATACAGCTACTTAAATAACCATCCAAACACAGCTTTGATACATGTAAACCACATAAAATATATGAGAAAACAAATGAGGAAACTTCTAAAATGCTTGCTTATGAATTGGCTAACAATGTTTGATCTTCAACAATCGCAATTTTTAATTTATAAATAAGAATAATGCATGTCCTTAATTAGCATCAAATCTTCACTTATTAAACAATATTACATAAGAAAGCACCATGTGTCACCAAAATGTCAATTGCAATGAGGTCAAACAGCTTACCATTGTTAGGAGATCTTCTGGAAGTTCTAAGAAGGACTCTTTAAACTTCCCAAGTACCGGAACAGGTGCCTCAATAAGATTTACAACCTAAAGCATTAAGCAGAAATAGTTTATGTGCATGCTTATCCTTAATGAATTCCAACAAAAGAGAAAAAAGTTACCTCATCAAGTAAGCTTTCCTTAATAAGGACATGTCCATTGACACTTTTAGCTAATGCTTTGGAGTGCTCCACTATACTTTTCTTTCGTTCCTGGGGTAAAAATAAATTTTTGTTCCAGTTAGGTCTATTTAGTCTAAACTCATGTTTAAAAGAGGACAGAAAGCAAAATAAAATGTAACAAAACCATTCTATCATACCTCAATTTCAATACAAATTCCAGCATTTCGCATTATACTTGCATAAGATTCTGCAGTTTCAACCTGTGAAAATTTTGTGGTCATGAATGGAACATTCAAGCAAAACATATTATACATGCTATTAGATGACCAAGATAATGCATATACAAATTACATGTAACAAATTTGACAAAGGTCTAAAAACTACTCATACATCTCTTCTGGGGACCAAAGAAACAAGACTCATTTAATGGTTTCAGGAATTATAGAGACTAAAAAGGGGGAAAAGGCCATTTGGAATGGAGAGGAAAATATTTATTGATAACAAAAGGGAAACAATAAACCAAAATGTGCAGATTGAGGGATTTTGGATTAGGGGATTCAGACAATTTGTGGATTTAGCCCAATTCCATCATTTGGTTGGTAAAAAAAAGGATAAAATCCATGGATTTTGGAAATTCCTCTCAAATCCCTCATTTAAAATCTCACCTATGAGGTGGGATGATGCTCCTAACTCAGTTTGGTTTTGGATTAGTTTTCCTTATTTGTTTGGTTTTATTACTTCAATTTGTTATAGGTTTCTTTTCCTTGTTTATTTATGTTTCTTCTTAAATAAGTATTTTAATTAGTATTAGGTTCCTTTTCAGTCTAGGATTAGGATTTATCCTAATTAGTATAAATAAGTCTCTGTTAGACAAATAGTATTGTATTATTCTTATTCTTTCAGTTCAGAATTTTAATAGAGGTTTTCTTTAAACCCTAATTATTTTCTTGCTCCAACCACAATCACTACTCTATTCTAGCCCTAATTGTTGAGATCTAATTGTCCTAAACTTTTTTACTGTGTCATGGGATTTTGCCATATTTTGATTTTTTTAATTCCAAAAATACCCTCCAATCCATGGACTTAATCTCAACGCCAAATAAGAGAAATACATGGAATTAAAAAAAAAAAAAATCTATGGATTTTGACAAATTCCATATATTTCAAAAGCCCTCAATCCAAACATTGCCATCAGAAAATTGGAAAGCCACCTTCAAAATACCTATCAAGGTACCCACCAATTGCTTCTCTAATAAAATGATGTAAAATTCTTAATGCAATAAAATTCATATGATTACTATTCCGTTATATATATATATCGCTACATTGACTTCTGCGAATCAAAATAATGAGAATTGGTTAGATGCACTTTTCAGCATGGGGTGCAGCTTGTGCAGGAATTTTTCAACAAGTTCTCTGACATACAAAATATGAACACTACACTTAATACTTCATTTGAAAAGCAAAGGAAGCTCATAGAATTTTAAACATGGTAACTTTTATACAAACCTGAATAGTAGCTGAAGGAGTATTGCGAAGGCCATAAGATATGTTGCCACTATTACAAACAAAAAACAATTAATTAAGGGAGGTACCTTGTATATATAAAACAGAAACAAGCTGAAACAGATAAAGATAAACATAATAATATTTATAAAATTTAAGCATTAGTCCGCCAAAGAAGTAGTATTGGATATTGATTATTTTGAGCATTTATTCCTTGTGACTCATGTAAGTACAATATAAAAACTATTTACATCAAAGGGACTTAAAAGTTCAATTTCTTTAGGCATTTACTCCATATGACTCATGTATGTAGAATACACAACTATTCACAACACGACTGGTGTCACATTTATAAGCCAAAACAGCTAGATCATTTACTTCTGTTAATTTCTCATGTATTAAGTATAACATATATTGACACCAAGAGTGATGTTGTGTTCATAAGCCCAAACAGTGAAGTTGAAAATACAAATTTAATACTAAAACCCTATATTCACAAACATTCTAAGAAATAGCTGCCTACTTGTGAATCATGAGACTCATAATATCCTCTCTATAAACTTTGAAAATGTTTGTGTAGGTTAGTCCTTCCTGCAAATTTTAATCAATCTTGTCAACCAATTGCCAGTTATGAATTTGCATTTGGCTTTTGGCACTCTTGGCTTCTCAAATGAAATTTCACACTGCCAACTAGCTGCTGCTGCTGCCACCAAGGCAAAGGTTTAGGAAGTCGAAGGAAGGGACAGTAAAAAACTCACACGAGGCTCAATAGTCCAGCTAGCCAGATACCGTATCGACTAATTTCCATTAGAAAATACAAGATTTGTATGCTTGGTAGGTTCAACAGTCAATACCTCACCAACTTGCATACCATTATTCCAGACAGGTGAAGCTAATTCAATTGACATGCAACTATAAAAGCAGATTAGATAGAGAGAGAGAGAGATGAACATAGGTAATCGTAGATACCTCAAAACTCCAGCAAATAAAAATGGAACGACTACATCTCCATGCAAGGCCATAAACCAACGGATTGGCCTGCTGAACATTACCTATATCACATGGAAAATAAAATAAAACATCAATATAGTGGAAACATAAATAAACACAATCCATATACTGCAACGTGTACATTGAAACAACAATATTCTTTCCAAGAAAATTTTATATACTGTAAAAAATTTTCCAAAAAAGAAAAGAAAAGGATAGGAGACCCCTGAATAGAAAAATCAAACCATGCACTTACCTGAGAGTTCCAGCGCATTGACTTTGGGAATGATATTTTACTGATGGTAACTGGCAAATCTTCAGATAGAATCTAACAGAACATAGAATACAACAATGTAAAGAACTGGAAAATTTGGATAACCAAATGAGAGTAACATATTACTATAAAGGATTTGTTAGCTCCCCACCCCCCAAGGCCTCCCTGAAAACTCTCCTTTTTTTACCTCCCCCCCCCCCCCCCCCCCCAGCCGAAAAAAAAAAAAAAAGAACTCTTATCTCTA
>CATKHJ010627758.1:0-11564 GCA_949750685.1 Vernicia montana
CCACATCTTATATGTACAATTTTTTTTTAGCATTTAGGAAAACGAAAAAAACCTATAATTTAGTGGGGGCAAAATTAAAAACACCCCATAATTTATACCATTTTTTCCTGGGGCAGTGGGGCAAGTGCCCCCATTGCCCTCCCAGAATTCACCCATGCCCCTTTTAATTTCTCGTACTATGTAGAAAGTAAAAGTAATGTATCAAGAGAAATCGAGGAAGTTCAACTTTTCAAGAGAAAAGAAGGGGTAAATAGCCCAAAGAAATTATTAAATTTTAGTATTTTTTTAATGTGATCACAAAATATATATATATTTTTTTTACAGAGAAATACTTGAACTTTCAAAATCATTTCACTCAGTGGTTATTGATCGAAATTCAAGTCTGATACACTGACATAGACTGGCACGTTAGAGAGAACTGTTGAGTCAGCATGCTAGCTAGACGTCACGTCAGCAAAAAGTGTCACGTCAGCGTGCCACATGGAAATGTGCTCCAATTTTTTTTTAATTATGTTAAAAAATTAAAAAAAATTATTTTTTTAAAAAAAAGAAATTAAAAAAAAAAAGAATCTCTCTCACTCCATTCATCCCCCTCACCCGATTCAAATTATTAAATTAATACCCAAACAAACCCTAATTTTCCCAAACCAAAAACAATAATTCACCATCACATTATGGCCATGAATTATTAGATAACAACAACAATAATTCACTCCCAAACAACCTCTTACAACCACCTCTTTTGTTGCAAATCATCACAATAACAAATTTTGGACCTCAATTATATAATCATTCTAATCAAAGCTCATAAAAAAATCAAATCACTCATGAAACTATAGAACCAGAAAATCAAAGTAAAATAAAATTAGAGACAAAAGGAAAAAAAGAAAAGAAAAATCAAGTAAAAAGACTGTCATGGGCTTCGTAAGCTAGACGAAGCAAAAGCAAGTGGATCGAACAAAGTATCATCATCTTCCATGTGCTTCTAGGTTTGCGAGCCATTTGCAGCAGTGAGTTACAGCGATGGTTGGAGGAAAAGACTACGCACGAAAATGCAAGAACCGCTGGAGCTTGCTAGCGAGTATAATCGTTGTTGGCGGCGAATCATGTTGGATCTTGCGAGTGGAGACCGATGCAAATCTGGTTTGCAAGGATCAATAGACGCTAGAGAAAGAGATTAGCAATCAATGAACTAAGCCCAAGCCCTACTGCTGTTGTTGCTAATGGCGGCCGTTTGCAACACGTCTAATTGTGCTGGCTCGTCGATTATGAGCTCATCTGGTTGTGCTGGCTCTTGGTGACGAAGCCAATGAAGTAGAGGCTCACCATGAGGACTATGGTAAGGGAGAAATAGATGGACTGAGAGGTTTGCCTTCTAAGGGAGATGTATGTGAGGGTTTGAGATAGAGTCATAAATCGATGTTTGTGAGAGTTTGTGATAGAGGCAGAAATCGATGGCAATGGGTTTGAGATGTTTGTGAGGGTTAGCCTTGTGAGTGAATCAAGTAAGGGAGATGAAGGGAGTGAGAGAGATTTTTTTTTTTTTTAAATAATTTATTTTTTAATTTTTTAACAGAATTAAAAAAAAAAATGGAGCTCATTTCCATGTGGCACTTTTATTGACATGGCGTCTAGCTAGCATGCTAACTCATCAGTTCTCTTTGATGTGACAGTTCATGTCAGCGTCTTATACTTAAATTCCGGCCAGTGACTATTAAATGAAATGATTTTGTAAGTTTGAGTATTTTCCTATAAATTTTTTTTTTTTTATCACATTGAAAAAATAACTAAAGTTTAGTGATTTTTTGACTTATTTACCTGGAAAACAAGTGTAAATAAATATAAAAAGATAAAATTATTCTTAATTTTATTGTCTTTTAGTGCATAATAAGAATATTATTGATAAGTAAAATTATATTTCTCACGTAATTTATAAACAAATCAAATATATTTAAGGCAATCTTTTCAAAAAGTATAATTCCCAATAAGTACATTTTTCATGAAATAGGCAATTTATACCAAGTAAAAGTGTTCCTTATCAAGAGATCACCTCACATCCTAAGCTTTTACATTCAATAATTACTTTCAAAATATTCACTTCAAACATCAAACCTGATAAAGAAGATATAACACTAATCTTTTTTTGTTTTTTGAACTAGATTTAACTACTTGTGTCTCAATATAATAGCCATCCACCAAATGACCACACTCCACTTGTTTTCCAATGCCTAGGCATCTCTTCGGATGATATAATTTCCAATTATGTATCAACCAATACAAATTCAAAAATAACTACCCAATCCAGATACATGAATTTAATATCAGATACAAATTTAGTATATTAAAAACTTATTACTCAAACATGTTTATATAAATAAATAGTTAAATTTAAAAATAAATATAAAAATAAGATTATTAATCAAATTATAAAATCCAAAATTAAATAAAAAATAATTTAATTATTTTTATAATCAAATTATAAAATCTTAATCTTATTCATTGAATATTTAAATATTTTTTTTATTAAGATTATCAATTTTACAATAATATAAATCATCAATTACAAGTATAAAAAATCATTATAAACTCTAGTAGCAAGGACTAAGACTCGGTCTGGAAAAATTTGAGAGAAAAAATTCAATTCAATTCTATCAATAGAATTGAATTAAATTCTTATGCAAGAAATTGTTCCATATATAATGTAAATAAATAAATAATTCAATTTATTTTATTATCATAACTACCCTTATTTATTTAAAAATAATTAATAATATTAGAACTTTTAGAAGGATAAGATATAAATAATAAAAATATTTATATAATTTGACTATAAATCAAGTTTAATTAAATTGAATGCTTGTGAACTACTATCATTTTTTTTTTACTATTGAATTCTTACAAAAAAAAAAAAATTCCAAATTGGAAGTTGACATTTATCCCAATTTGTCTGTTGCAAAGATTCTGGTGATTTCTGGTATGATAAACCTGCAAGATTTTCAAAACATCTCTGAAAGAAATATAGCATTATAAGCAAGAAATAGGATACAAAAACTCTCAAGGCAATTAAATTTAAGGAGAAAGAAAAAAGATATATTATTTAGAACCATCAGCCACTAGATACAACAAAAATATTGTAACAACTAATGGTTTCTCTGCTACCATTCTACATCTGATTACAAAGGAAATTTTGCATAAAGAAAAGTACTCCAAGCACATCCTTCTCCATGTGCATGAGTTAGCTATATGATCTAAAGCCAGACTTTGGGGCATATGTGCAAAGGATATGCCTGAACAAATTCCAAAATTAATACCCCAAAATTCTTGCCTCTTGTATCAATTGTCTAATAAACATAAAATGGACTAAGAACAAACATCTTCATCAGAATACTACAAACAAACATCTTCATCGAATCCATCTGCTCCAATTTCTTCCTACTTCCAGAAAAAAAGGGGAAGGCAAATAACAAATTCCCATTCAAACTGTATACGAAAAAGATCTACCTATGCAATTGCAACCTACCGAACCACCAGGATCCACAGCTAAATACAGTGTACCCTACAAAAAAGCCTTTCCATATGTACAAACATGCAATGTCAGCATGTGAAAAACATCTATCTCCATGTTGATCAAACCGTCTCATTGCTCCTCATTTACCATTTATGTGTTACTCTATCAAGCTCGGATCATCTGCAAATATAAGCAAAGCATCTTTTATTCAAAATCTGAAATGGTAAAAAGTTAAAGGTGCATTAAGCAAAAGATGAAAAAGAATCATTACATATTGCCAGGTAGATGGCCATTGTGAAGGTCATGTCAAAATCTAACATTAAGTTTGGCAGGGAGGAAAGAAGGATTGAGGGAAATAAATTTTGACTTTTTATATTTCCTTTACTTTATGTATCTAACCCACATTATGCACTAGACTCATTTCCTTCCTACTTTCCATCCTCCCTACCAAACATAACTTAAGTAGCAAAGAGGACTTCCCTGGTATCTCTTTTAAGAGAATTAATTTTGTCAATTGTCAAGCAACCAAATTTCAGAAACACATAACAAAAACAAAAAAAGACATAATAATAAAAATAAAAAAGAAAAGTCTCAAGTCTTGGTTATTACATGCATAAACATCAGAAAGATGAAAGGTGAGGGGAGAGAGGAAGAAAATCAAGGCTCACGCCAAAGTGAAACAAGCTTCGATCAAGATAAAAATACAGTTTCAAGGAAATTCTAGAAATAAGTACAAACTTCTCCAGACACCTGCCCATGCATGTTGACTAAATTATTCTTTTCTCATTCCAAAAAGAACAATGTCCTGACCATGGTGAAATGCTTTATTTGATTTTCCCAACATCTCAAATAAACAAAACTGTCACAAATATAATAATGTTTACCATTTTAGGCGGTGTCCTTCCTTTCAGTGTCTTCATAGCTGCTTCTGCAAATGCTTGTGCTGCTTCTGCATCAGCCTCTGCAGCCTCTGCCTCTCTTGCAGCCTCTTCAGCTTCTGCTATAGCGGCTTCTGCCTCTGCAACTGCTCGAGCAGCTGCTGCAGCAGCCTCTTGTGCAGTCATAGTTCTCATCTTAGCCAGCTCCAAATCAATCTGAGCCTTTGTAAGCATATTGAAATCATCCCTCTCAACTTTTGGAGATATCCTTTGTCTTCCCTCCAAGAATAACATGGGAGAATTCCTCCTCCTGTCAGAAAATGTGGAAGTAGGTGTAATCCTATACTTGCGTTTAACCTACAAGAATAAAAAGTGGAACTGGAATCAGGGTCCACCTCCAAAATAATCAGACCAATATTAACTAGTCAAACCAACACATAAGCCAGAGTTGTATAGAAAATGTTGCAGCAATTACAGTTAAAGATCCACATAATCGTCAAGGTTAAAACCACACAGGACAACATGCAAAGACCATTTATTTTAAGTTTGGAAAAAATCTTATAGAAGAATACCACCTAAGGTTGAAATCAAGCATTGAATTTTGATGCTGGAATCGTTTATTATACCAGCCACTTATCCAGAAATGAGACTGCCATGTACAGTGAGCATATATTGGCAGACTGCTTTTAGGAGACCATAATGGGTAATGGCCTTTAAGACAAATTACATTTGATATATAACAGGGTTCATAAGCTATGAGACATTAAAATAAGGCCATTGCAAAAGCATATACCATTCCAACATAACAAAGCATTTAACTTTGGGATTTCAAACCACTCCAGATTGGCTTGAATTTTCAACAACTTCAAGTTAAGTTAATGCCAGGCTACATATTAAAATGAGAAATGAAAAATAATGAAGTATAAGAAGAGTAGTCAATGACAACTTTGTTGCAAACAATAAAAAATACTCTCTCACCAACTTCCTTATCCCCAAACTCAGGAAAGCATCAGGAGGATGTAAAACTATAACCTACAACTAATACAAGAGCCAAATTCCTCCAATATGCCAAACTACTTATCAAAAAATTTAACCATGGATATGCCCCACTTGGTTATAATAACAGAATGACATACTCCTGTCACTAAATCATCTTTTAATGTTCTACTCCCACGCCCATAATAATAATAATAACTTTGTACTTATAAAATTGACTAAAATAATCTAAAGAAATATGCTTCAGTTGCTGTTAGATCTATATCATTACATAATGAGACTATAAATATCTCCCAGTTGATTACCATTGCACAAAGATACAGAGCACAATTACCTTAATCAGTTTGCCATTGCACAAAGATACAGAGCACAATTACCTTAATCAGTTTGCCATTTGATGTCAAATACTTCAATTTTGCTGACAATATCCTCTTAAAGTCATGTGGTGGCCAATATTGTTCCTACAGAACAAACTGAGAAAGTCAGCCAATAAAACAATTTAAGTTCAAGTACATATTAATTACCCAAATAAAATGCTATTAAAAGAACAATATTGAAGGCAGTGTCATTTTCATATAGCCAAGCAGTAGAAAGTACAAGGACCATTTCAAAGCCATGATATCCCAAGTTGAGAAGAATTTCATGTTTCTGGTTCCGAAGTAAATGATTATTGCTCCTATAACAATATAACAGCCTCCTGATGGTCTTTTTCCTTCTTCCTTTTTTGCCAATTAGGTTTCAAAATTAAAGTATAACACAAGCAATACAGTGGCTTTTCCAGTTGTAATACAACCAAACCAATAATGCATCATCCACTTGTTACAGACAGAATCATGACCAGGGTTCAACAGTTCATTGTAGATTTGGTTGTGAATGAAAATAACTAAATGCAAAAGATATTTAAGTTTTATCTGTCCATATTGTATCATGTATCCAGGCAAATAGCTCTTATAATCAAGGTTTTCAAACCCGACCTGGTCTTAAAACCGATGAAGGCAGAGGGTCAAGGGTCAAAAGTTCAACCGGGGTCGAACCGTAATTAAATTAAATATATTATAAATATTATACACAATATATTATAATTAATATTACCTATTAAAAATCATAATAAATAAAAATATATTTTTAAATAAAATAAATAAATTAAGTAAATATTAATAAATAAATTTATTAAATGGGAGAGATTGATTTTTTAATGTAAAAAACTTAAATTTATTTACAATATAATTAAATTTTATCATTAATTTAGAAACTTAAATTTATTTTACAATATATTAAAATTTATGGTTTAATTTTTTTTTTTAAATGACTGTTTAATTTATTTTAGAAAGGGTCATTAATATTAATTTCGTTAAATGTATAATACTCTCTCCGTTTTATAATAATAGTAATTTTAGGAGGATGCATAAATATTAAGGAAGTTATTAAATAACTTTAATTTTAATCAAGATTGACAAATATACCCTTATTTTTCTCTCACCAAATAAAAGAAAGCATATGAGATATTAGAGTTGGAGATGAGGATAAAATTGAAAAAAAACTAATAAATGCTGCATTAAACCCCTAAAACGACAAATAATTGAAACAAAAAACTCTTTCTAAAACAACTCTTATTGTGAAACGGAGAGAGTATTATTTTGTGGAGAAACTTAACAACAATTAACACTTGGTTTAAATGGTTGGGACTTTAATACTCTATAGCCAGGCGCAAGTTCAAACCTCTGCAAGCAATTTCATAATTTTTTTCTTTTAAGTTGAGAGCCTGGCTACCTGCTTGAACCGGTCCAGGTCAACCGGTTCACCTGTTAACCGGCCGGTTCAAGCAGGTCCAAACCGGTTCTCAAATAAGAGGGTAATATAATTGAACCAGACCGGAAAGGAGGCCAGTTCCCGGTTAGTCCAGTCCGATTCTGACAACAATGCTCATAATCCTAAAAAACAATGTTTAAATTTCTCAAGTCAGTAGAACAGTCAAAAAATTAAGGGAAGAAGAGGTTATTAGGAGCGCACTTCTATCCAACTATCATCTAAAAAATTATTAATTTCTAATCCCCAAGTTTCTTTGGCTTCAGACAGAATAAAAAACTAGAAGACCTAAAAATCTTCTAATCACAAATCTCAACCAAATTTGAATCAGTTTTTTAGTGATCATTTAAAGTCTGAAAAATAAGAAACTAATGTGACCTACAAAACAAAATCTTAATCAATTTTAAACTAGTAAAATGGACAATATAGACAATTACTAAAAGCCACATGGGCCCTTGTCAACCTTAGTTAACCATGTTAATTTCCTAAATATGTGATTCCTATTATGTTATATCTTAAAATTGTTGAATTATTAAAGTATCATGCCACTGGTATCCTTAGTATCCTAAGCCAGGGAAAAAGGAGAGAAGTTGAGCTATACAACACTTACAAATAAAAGAATACCTCTATGTATCCAGCAATTGCTGTCTTATTTGAACCACCAGGCTCCTTCAAGGTAGTTATAGCCTCCATTATAAGATTATCCAGCCTACAACAAAAAAAAAGTAAAAAGGAAACACATGTATAAAACAAACTAGAAAATATATTTCGTCACAATCAACCTCACACTATAACCATAAAAACATTGTTCACAGTTGGATATGGTACACAATTTCAACATCCAGACTTGTAAGCAGTTTCTAATAAATAGTAACAGAAAATAAATCTTGGACTTCAGTGACAAAAAGTTTAATGAAGCTAATAAATGTGATAGTCAGTACACAGCCAATAGGTAGCAAATGAATACAAGAAATGAAAATAAATCCAGGAAAGAAGTGTGTACTTTTCCCAACCACTGTATTGGTGCCCATTAGATGATTTATTATTTCTTTCACACTAGTTTAACCCTCAGTATTTTCCATGTTGACATTAATCCTTATGTGCGCCTTACATGGAATCACTGTAGAATTATAAACACAGTTGAATCACTCACGAGTCATACCTTCAAGAAATAAGTAGTACTTAATTGAGTAATAACATGTCATAAGCCTGCATCCTGATTTCAATGGTCAAATCATTCAAGTTCTATTCAAAAATATCTGTATTTGTACATTGAGGAATCTTGTTGGTTCTTCTCAATGCTTGTAGTTCTTTATTTCAACTCCCATGTCCATATCTAAATTTTGTAAAAATAACTGCAAGAGTCTCAAACAAATCGCCCAAGGTTCTCTATCAAGTGAGAGAACATGAACTTCTTTTAGGAAATGGAAGTAAACTTCTACACCATTAAATCATTCAGACATGACTAAGCAACAAAGTGGTCCTCCTTTCTCAAAGAAAAAAAACAAAGCAGTCCTCAATAAAAGTTACTGTAATTCCTCAATAAATAGAGCTACATAACCTCTTAAATATAGGGTTCTAGCCACCATTGACCATACTACTACAAGATCCATAAAACATGTTCCTTGGATATATAATACCATGAATTCTTGTGTGGCAGTATCACTAATTCACTAACGGGATTAAATATCCAACTCTTAGACACTTATCAGGCTCCATATCCAAACTATGAACCAACAATCATTTCAATGCTACAGCGAGACAATGTGAGTGCAACTTTACACCAAAACTCATTGAAACAAGACATGAAATATCAAGCAAAAAGAAACCTTTTCTAACCTTACGGTACTTCTCTTTGGACCAGCAGTATGCATTATAGGATTGGGAACGACAAGTGACTTAGTGTCTGAAGCATCTTCATCACTTTGAGCAACAGAATTGATAGCCATAGTGTTCTCATCCAGTTTAGGGACATGATGCACCCTTTTAACAGCTAACTTAGACTTCTCGCGGGAGCTCCACCCATTTGCCATTACACTCATATTTCTCCATTTATCCTATCCGCATTAGAAAGGAAAAAAAAAAAGCAAGCAAGCAATTAATCACTCCAATTGCAACGAAAGTTTCAATTCTGCAATTCAAAACTTAATGCTCATTCTAGAGATATCAAACATCCACCAAACAAGAATTCTAAGAAAACTAACCTTGAGATCGACATTCGAACGCAAATACAAGACACTACTGAATTCAGGATCTTTAAGTATTGTTCGCCACTTGCCAGCCCCATGTTTAATAACTCCAGCTTTTAAAGCTGCTTCTTCTTCTGCTGTCCATTTCTGTTTAGGCGCACCCATCAAAGAAACTCCCCAGACGGATCCAATTCACAGCAAACTAACACATAAACCACAAAATAAGACACCAATAAATAGTATAATCAAAACTATTTGTACATCAAAACTAAGCAATCTCTTCCAAGTTATGTATTGGGAATTTCTTAATTCATTAGTTAATACACCTAATTAAACAAATATAATAAAAACTATGAATTTCTAATAAAAAATAACAAAAATAATGCGAACCCTAATAAATTAAAAGGGAGAATTCCATATCTAAAAATGAAAATTAAAATAAACTAAACTAAAAATTAATAAAATCAAAATACCAAATTAGAATTAAAATCTAACAAACCCTATTGAAGACGTCTACGAATAATTCCAATAAAAATTAAAATTAAAATCTAGATAATAATTTGATGGCAAATTTTTTTACGAATTGGAAAGGAAAATTACCAGAGAGATGTTATGATTACGAAACGAGAGAGAGATAGCGATAATTTGATAATTTTAAATTAATAATAAAAATTAAATTTAGGGTTCATTTAGGTTTTTTCTGAGATTTTGAACCAACAAAAATAATTGTGATTTGAAACGAAGACGATAGTTTTAGGGTTTTTTTTTTTCCCTGTAATTTTAATAACAAGGAGCTAAATTCAGTTACAAAACAATGGTGCTGGCTTCCACGTGTAAAGTTTTTATTCATGTTTGAAGACAAAACGGTGCGTATAATAGTGTCTACTTATTTTGAGAAATTTAAAGGTTTATATATATATATATATGGGAGAAATAAAGTTAAGAAATTTACGTTGCTTTTATTTTTTTTTAATTTAATGTTTTGTATTTTAATTAAATTAAAATATAATAAATTTCATCTTATTATGATATATAAGTTATAATTTTATAAAGTTTAAAAAATAATAATAATTTTTAAACTTAGAGCTCATATTACTCCCACTATTATATGGCAGTAGAGATACTAAGTGGTTTTTAAAAAAATAATAATAATAATTTTCTAATTTTTCATGGGTATTTATAGTAAATTGTATTTTTATATATTACACTTTTGTATTGAAATAAAAATAAACTATTTTCCCTAATCATATATATATATATTCATCTCAAAACAAAGGGAGTGTTTTGTTGAGGTTTTGCCACATTAGCAATTTGCTAATCTGATTAGAATTTCAATTGAGTTGTATTTGGCTATTCTTTTATTTTATTATTTTTTAAGGCTTTGTAAACCCCAGACCCACATACCCAAATAAAATTTAGGGAAAAAAAAAATACCATAATTCTTTTGCATTTTGAAGTTTGTAAAATTTTTTTTTTTTTGACAAAATAAAATATGAATTTTTTTTTTTTTTAACAATATAAGATATAAAGCGCTAACGACGTTAAGTAGTATTGACGTGGTGCTTATATGATATAAGTATCATTATTATCACATAAGCGTCACGTCAGCATATACATACACTAATGACATTAATGCTCTAAATTTCAAATTGCTAATGGTGCAAATTACATATCTTATTTTGTAAAAAAAAATCACGGACCTCAAAGTGTAAAATATTTAAAATACATGGTACTTTTCTCTTTAGAATTTGATTATGAATTTGATTAGGGTTAGTATTATTTAATTGTAATTTAGTGTATGTTTAATTTAACTTTTAGAAATCAGCAGTTAGTGGTTAAACATCTAATCGCTGACGCAAGATGTTTGGTAAAAAAAATTTAAAAGTTAGCAGTTGTATTTCTAACATCTAACTTTTGAAATTATGGGCTTGTTTAATTTAGCAATAGCAATAAACTATGAGCGGCCAATAGTCAATTGTGAATAGTTAACGATCAACGGTGAATTGTGAACAATTAGCGATCAGCAACTAGCGATTCACAGTCAACAATTGCAATGATTATTATGAAATACATCCATCTATGTTAAATTTCTTACTCTTTGTTTTTTACTTTTAGGGTTTAAGACATTGACTTGAGGGGTTTTTTTCATTTATATTAAATAGAAATAGATGAAATTTCAAATAAATT
>CATKHJ010627875.1:0-14720 GCA_949750685.1 Vernicia montana
GCCCATAGCCCAGAGATATGAATATATGAAATAATATTTGATAATATGATATGTTCCTTGATAGTAAGATATGTCAGGCTGACTACGGGTTCTGGAAGCCTTAAGCTTACCCGTTCCCTAGTGCCGGTCACGTGCCTAAGAGTCGGGTCGTGACAGTAGCTATTTCCTTTAATATTTTTCATTAAATTGATGACAACTCTTTATAATTTGAGCACTTTCCACGCCTTAAAGGAAATGAGAAAATCAACTAAATTACACCTTATTGTCAAATAATTTAAATTAATAATAGATAATTAAGAATTTTTTTTTTTTGCCAAAGAAAATAATTAAGATATCAAACACTAATATGTAGGGTTGAACATTCGGTCGGTTCGGTTCAAAATCAAACCAAAACAATCGAACCTATAATTTAATAAAACAAACTGAAAACCAAAATTTATAAAAACTGAATCGAATCAAACCAAAAAAATTCGGTTTGACTTTTTTTCTTTATATATATATATATATATATATATATATATATATATCGGTCGGTTCGGTTCAAATCAATTTTTTGGTAAAAATCAAATTGAATCGAACTAAAATTAAATTTGGTTTATAATTTAAAAAACCAAACAGAATCGAACCAGTAAAAAAATCGAATCGAACTGAACTAAACCAATCGATTCAATTCAATTTTTTAGTTTCAGTTCGGTTTTACTCACCCCTATATGTATACCTTAAAAAAAAAAAAAAAAAAAAAAAAAACCAAAAATAGTAACTAGTAACCACTGCGCCAAAGATAAGTTCCTCCGAAATTGGACTAAATTAATCATTAGCCTCATCAAATTTGAACCCTTAATATAAATGAGATAAATATAAAATTAGCAAAATGTCCAAAATAGGCCCCACGAGCTTTACAATTTTGAACCGCCACGCCCCTGATGCTTGCGTAACAAGCACGTTTGGCAGGCAAAATGGCAAATGATACCAACACGAAAAGAGAAGAAGGGTAGTTTAGTCATACAAATCCGAGAAAAATACTTTTAATAGCAAGGGTATGACTGTAATTATTTGAAAAACTCGGGGTCAATTCATAACCTTCATCACACGCATCACGCTTCCCTATATAAACTCTCTCGAGGCTCTTCTCGTTCACCTCACAAGAGAAAGAGACCCCCCCTAACAATCGTAGAACGCAGCGTCTTGTACTCGGAATCTCTATATCGAGAAAATTTCGGAGATTGAATTTGATTTGATTATTGCTGTTTTCAATTTTAATAATCGATCTTTATCGGTTTTTCAATCGGTAAATACTTTGTTTTTTTGTTCTTAATTGTGTTTTCTGTTGATGAGTTCTGTAATTTTTGGATTTTTTTCTTTTGATTTTGGGTTTTGATTTGTGTTTTTTGCTTTCTAGGGTTTGATTTGAGTTTCAGAAGGTTCATAAAAAGGAAGGTTTTCAAGAGGAGATTCGTTTTTCAGATTGGAGTATTTTTTTTTTTTATTATTATTATTATATCGGTAAGTTTTTCTTTTATCGATTGTGTCTATATATATAGAGTTCTTGTTTGGATTGTTGATTTTTTCTATGTTAATTATAATTATAATGAATGTATATATATATAAAATTAATTGGAATTTTGGAATATATCCTTGTGGTAGCTTTTTTGAGAATCCGCAATCAAATTTTCTTGGCATTTGTGTTATTTTCTGGGATTTTCTCTTTTAAAACTAAAAATGATTGCGGGTAGTTAAATTTTTTTTTCCTATAAGATTTAATTAACAAAATAAAAAGAAGAAAGTAAATGAAGATGATTGTATTTCTTTTAATATAGTTAAGCGGTTTTGTTATTAATCTTTTTTTTTTCAAAAACTTATGTTATTAATTATTAATTTACTATGTTCTTGATATCCTTGGCTTTTGGTAGTTTGGCCAACCCTTAAGAGGTAGCTATTGCTGTTTTTTGTTTTTTTATGTTGGGTATGATCGAGTTTTTGCCCTTGCTTCTTTTTGTTTTGTATTTCAAAAACAATTGTTTAGATGTTCTCTAATTATTTCCAATTAGGTTATTTTGCCAATACTATTAAATACATGTTGATTTTGAAATATTGTTATTGTTATATTATTTCCATGGTCCTATGCTAGTCTTTTTGAGATTGTAACTCTTGATCTGATTTCGGAATTGGCCTATTGGGTGTTCTTGCAGGCAAGACTGAATGAACTAATGGAGTCTAAAGGTGGCAAAAAGAAGTCTAGTAGTAGTAGTAGTAAATCCTTATTCTACGAAGCTCCCCTCGGATACAGCATTGAAGACGTTCGACCCCACGGTGGAATCAAGAAATTCAGATCTGCTGCTTACTCGAACGTGAGTTGCAATTCACGCTTATCTTTTCTCTCATCCATATTTTTTCATGTAACTGGCTTCCTGATTTATTTTTTTATTTTTTTTGTTTGTGCAGTGCGTTCGAAAGCCATCCTGAGATCGCCTAAGTGTTGACATAAGCCCCTCTTAGCTCACTCGTATTTCCATTGTATTTAGTCTGCATTTCTTTTCTACTTACCTCGTTCTCTCGTTCTCCTTTACAAGTGTTAATCGTTCCTTTAAGGCAAGATGGACTTGCCTGTCTCTGCTATTGGATTTGAAGGCTATGAAAAGAGGCTTGAAGTGTCCTTTTCTGAGCCTGGTTTCTTTGGTGATCCTGGAGGGATAGGCCTCCGCTCTCTGTCAAAAGCTCAATTAGATGAGATTCTCAAACCAGCAGAATGCACCATTGTTGATTCGCTTTCAAATGATTATGTTGACTCTTATGTTCTTTCAGAATCTAGTCTCTTCGTGTACCCTTACAAAGTTATCATCAAAACTTGTGGGACTACCAAATTGCTTCTTTCAATCCCAGCAATTCTTAAATTGGCTGGTACTCTTTCACTTACTGTATGCTCTGTGAGGTATTCTCGTGGGAGCTTCATATTTCCTGGGGCTCAATCTTTTCCCCATCGTAGCTTCTCTGAAGAAGTAGCTGTTCTTGATGGCCACTTTGGCAAACTTGGTTTGGAGAGCGTGGCATATGTGATGGGTAGTCCTGACGACTCCCAAAAATGGCATGTTTACTCTGCTTTTGTTGGCATGGAGCGCCACTCAAGCCCTGTTTACACACTGGAAATGTGCATGACTGGCTTGGACAGGGACCAAGCATCTGTTTTTTACAAAACTCCTGCCAGTTCAGCTGCTGTGATGACTGAAAAATCTAGTATTAGGAAAATCCTTCCACAATCTGAGATATGTGATTTTGATTTTGACCCATGTGGTTACTCAATGAATGCCATTGAAGGGGATGCAATATCTACAATTCATGTTACTCCAGAAGAGGGATTCAGTTATGCAAGTTTTGAGGCGGATGGTTACAACTTTGAAGAAGTGAAATTGACTCCCCTGGTGAAAAGGGTTTTGGCATGCTTTGAACCGTCTGAGTTCTCTATTGCACTGCATTCTGACATTATGCATGATGAATTAGGAATGATGTCTTCTCTTGATGTGAAGGGATATTGCTGTGGAGGCAGGAACTATCAAGTGCTTGGGAATGGTGGATCAATCATCTATCAGAGTTTTGTAAGAACCAAAGACTGTTCATCTCCAAGGTCAATCCTGAAATGTTGCTGGAGCGAGGATGAGAAGGACGAGGAAGTTGAAAAGTAGTGTTTTCATTTTTATTTTTTAATTTCATATGTTAATTTTTCCATTTTACTGTTTAATTGAATAAAAAGTGTTGTGGGATGGGGTTAAATATGATTTGTGAGGGCAGACCTTCTGCTCTAGGCATTGCTACTGTTTTCTTCTATTATTAAATTTGGTTTTCTATTTTAGATTTGTATTGTATTGTATTGTTTTGTGGAATCTCAGACCTTTCTAATATAATAAGTAAATAAAGTATTCCACAGTTTTAATGGATGAAATTTGTTATATTATTATTATTATTCCTTGTGTATATCTTTTTAGGTTTATAAATTTCATTTTCCAGTTTGGCGCATCAGATTATATAATTGTGGCCTTGCTCTTTTCTTGATTCTGTTAAGCTTCTTTAAATGTGTAACGTTTCTTTTTTATCTAAGCATTTTTATTTGACTTTCTGCCTCCTTGTGGTGGGACTTTCATTACCTTTACTTACGAAATACTTCCTCCTCCGTTTTGGAGATTTTTTTTTTTTTTTTTTACCATAAATGAGTTTTTGAATATCAATAGAGCATTTATTTATTTATTTATTAATTTATTTTTAATCTTCATTAAATACATTTTTTAGGATTGAAAGGAATACTTAATTAGCTTCTTAATACTTGTATATACTTCTAAAATATCATCTAATATAAAATGGAGGGAGGAATGAAATTAGGATTATTGCTTTGAAGCCCAACATGATTGCTAGTGTCAATTCTATTTGAATTGATGATTATTTATGATTATACCATTTGTATAATTTTTTGATTATTTTCCTAAAATGTTTATATGCGTCGAGTTGATTATATATATTTGATTATTTAAGAAAATAAAAATAAAGTATATGTATCGATGTATATAAATTTTAACTGAACTTATACATACATAATGACATGAAAAAATGAATATTTTCAGAGAATTATTGGCGAAAATTAACTTTTGGGTTTAACTTGTATTTTCTAAATAACTTTTGCATTAAATTTTTATTACATGTGTTTATATATATAGATAGATTGAATTATGTTTAGAATAATATTAATAATTATTTGGAATACGAATTTTATTTGTACATTCTTTGAACAGACAAGTTGAAGTGGGCAAAGTAGCCTACCCAATTTTCTCTACCAAAAGGAAGAAAAATTGAAAAGTAAAGGAGGCAAAATCTAATTAAAGCGATAGCAAAGTTAAATTATTAAAGAGTGGAAGTGGCTTTCTAAAAATGTAGGCAGCTGGAGTTGGCTGAAGCTTTACCAAACCGTCCATGCCTAATGAAGTAATGTATTGATAGGACCACTAATAAAATTCCAATTCACTATCACTTGTTCCATTTCGATATATATTCTACTTGTCGTTTGGCCTTTCTTTTTGTGTGATTCACATTCCTCTTCATAATTGATATATATAAACACTATTGAATAAATAAACAATTTTTTAAAAGAGATTTTTTTTCTAAAAAAAAATCTTTCAGTTTTGATAGTGAGAGTTTATCTTTAAATGAATTGAAAATTAATTCTTACACTAAAAAGCAAAACTTAATATGTTGTATGAAAATTAGCTCATATTAAATAAAAATAAAAATAAAATTTAATATACGGAAAACTCACAACTTAATTTATCTGAATGGATTTATAATAATTAAAATTTTATTTTTGTGTGAAACACACGTGTATATATATATATACATAATATTTTTTTCTCCCCAGTTATATATACTTTTGTGCGAAACACACGTTTATATATCAAGTTCCTTCCTCTGCATTAGGTGAAATTTCGCCTTTATGACAAGTGTAAAAAAATGACTATTCTCTGTTGTATAGTTCACGGTCCATTGAACCCTCTCATGAATAAAAAAAAAATATATATATCTTTTCTCCCCAGTTAAATTTTGTTTTAGCAATTTAGCATTTTAATTTAATTCTTTGAAGGCAAGCCATAGGCATTTTACAGCAAGGAATTGTTATAAGTTTTAGTTTAGTTTGTCATTTTAATTTCATTCCATTTTTTCAAAAGTGATAGTTATATTAGATTCTCTTTATGACATTAAAAAAAAAAAAAAGTTGATACCATTAATTGTATTAAGAGACCAAATGAATGTACACCACCATCTGCTCCCAAACTAAATTGATTGAAAGAGAAGCCATGAGAGTTGCAGGTATTGATGAATAGTATTTTTCATCCACCAAAGGATATGTATGGCTACTTGGCTACCTAAATCCCCCACTAGAAGAATGCACATCAGCCATGTAAACTGGTAGATGAAGACGTACACAAGTGAATCTTACATGGGCGTGCTGTGTGAATTTAGAGTATGCTTGGCATTGAGGCTAAAATAATTTATTCGAAAAAATATCATTTTAAGGGATAAGTAGGGTTGAGCAAAACCGAACGGAAACCGAAAAACCGATTGGTTCGGTTCGGTTTTTAGAGGTTCGGTTTGGTTTTTTAAAAAAACTGAATTAAATTTCAATTTGGTTCGGTTTTTATAAAAAAAAAATTGATTTGAACCAAACCGACCAAAATTTTAATATATATTTATATTTTTAATATATTTATATATATATATATATATATATATATATATATATATATATATATATATATATATATATAGTTTATTATAACAAAAGGAAAAAAAAAACTGTCAAACCGAAAAATTGAACCGAATCGAACTGAATTTTTTCAATTCGATTTGATTTTTATTAAAATTTTAGTTCGATTCAGTTTATAAAAAATTTAATTTCGGATATTTCGGTTCGGTTCGATTTTGAACCGAACGGACTGAATGCTCATCCCTAGGATAAGAAATAATATTAGTTATTGATAATAAAATAATATTATTAAAAAATTATTTTTAGTAATAAGGAAAATGTCTTATTCCCTCAATTTTTAAAAGAAAAATAAATACATGTTTAAAAGAATAACTAATCTTTAATATTCTTTCTTATCTAAATTAATTAAATTCCGAAATATTATCCTACCCATTTTTCTTTCCTTTCTTATTCTGACTCCTAAAGAGGGTCTAAGTGTCAGAACACAAACCATTGTGAAAACAACAAAGAAGTGTTGCAGAAAAGCATCATTCAACTAGGATTAAGATTACCAAAAGCTGCAAAATCATTCATCATCTCAGCTAATATATTCTGAAAATTGTATATTCTCACTAGTAGATTTCCTGACATACAATTACAATTTCTGATTTCTCCAATAAATATAAGAAGTAAAAAAATTGCAGCAGGAACAAGTGCTAAATATTTTGCTCTCCATATTTGCAAAATCTAGACAACACAAGCTTCAGCTCCAGATCATTCTTTGCATGGCTTCTGCAGCACTTAGTATGGTCGAAACTTTCTAGCAGCTCTCAATTGCTGAATCCGCTTTCTATCCTGCTCGAATTTGCTTTGTAGAGCTAAAATTTCTGCAAGGAAATGAAGCATTAACACGTCACATGAGCTCATGTCACTTCACTTAACAAAGAATAAAGCTGTCTTATTGCTCCAAAAATATGTGGACTATTGCCTGTTGTTTCTTTGATGAGGACAAATGGATGAGAATTGCAGCATCCATTTTCAAGCAAGCACATGTATGTGATGCAGTCAAGAACTTCATAATTAAGAATTAAAACAAAATAATCCATAAATCTAATTTTCCTTGACGGCGTCAGTATGTCTTTTACAGCATACAGATGTCAATAACCCCATGGCACTTTGTTCACAAGTTTCAACTATCAACTATGTGGTCTGGTATTTTCTGCAAATAGTAATGTAATAACAATGAAGTGAACAACTTGTAAGATTCATCATACCATTTCTCTGAGCTTCTCTTTTTTGAAATCGATAGAAGTTTGGCCCAACTTCTTTGTTCTTCTTCTTGGCCATCTGGCTCTCTGCAACAGCTGGGGCAACAGAACCTACAGTAATTCCACTTTCAGAATCTGTTGTCTTCTTCCTTCCTTTATGATGTACAACAACTGTCCACCCATCTTCTGCAGCACGGGCTTCTCTTTCTTTTTTTTCCTGCACCATAACATAACAAGACAAATGAGAAACTAAACACTATGTACATGTTTGCCACCAAGAAAAAGAAAAAGGAAAGACTACAAAGGATATATGACAAAAACACTTGGATCACATAATCATCACAATGGTAATGTGTATATCAATTTCTGACTCTAATTAGCAAAAAGCAAAGAAGGGCATAACGTAAATACTGAAATTTGCAGCTTAAAAATAAAGGCATCCACTATATCTTCAAATTCTAGCTAGTGCATTGAAAGGGACAGAATACATCAGGCATCAAATTTATCACATGAGACAACTATAAGGTTCTTTTATACAGGCATCTTTTTACTAAGCAAAATAAAGCAGTATATTAAAGATAGATCTGGATAATGTGTGCATGTTGGTATGTAATCACCAGGTAACAAATTAAAGATTTAAAAAAAAAATGCGCCACACAGTTGTCAATAAAGAATTAGGCCGAGAAATTCACGAGAGAAAATACCTGTTCAAGCTTTTCCTCATGAGCAGTTATAAACTGATCTATTCTTTGTTGCAATACCTTCAAACCTGGCCTACTTTGATGGTATTCTGTAAGCCATTCTGTAATGCAAGTACAAGTAACACTATCAAAGTATATAGCATGCCTTTTCATTGATACTAGTGAAACAGGAAAAGAAATAACTTATAATTCAGAAATAAAACATATATTTTTCAAATCGACCTCTGTAAAACAATTGAATGAAGCAAATTTCAGTAACTTGCTGCCCCAACTTCTTCTGCCTTCTGAAGAAGGAAGGGATAAAACAAAAACTAGATGGCTTTGCCACACTCTTCTAAAAACATGTAGATCAATGCCTAGATTCTAGTTATGGCCATTAACTAAAAACTCGGATATTATTTAACAATTGGAGCTGATGGATAAGTTAATTTTGAGTGATAATCACACATAATTTGGCCTGACACTCAACTCTATATGACTTTGAATAGAATTTATTGCAAGTTTGCCATTGATTATACACAGACACAACATCACCAATTTTAGTTCATACTTTTCATTCCTTTTGAGCAGTCCTCTTCCCCTGAAGAAATGTAATAAACCTCATTCTGAACAGCCTCTTCAATCCTTTCTGGTATGATCTCACCCTCCTTCAGTGAACGACGCCCCTTTTTCTTTTTCTTAGATTTCTTGAATTTACCTAAAAGAAAGAAAAAAGACCATGAGACAACATGAAAAGAAATGTTGTAAATAATGTTTTCTCAAGAAATTTAGTGTAATCAAACAAATATGATCACTTATTTACGAGTTCTAATATCTCCTCCAATATCATCTTCACTTTGCCCTTTGATGTTTTCATTATCTCCTTGAGTTTTAAATAGGCTCTGGTCTGCTGCCTCATTATCTATATAGAAAGGAAATAAATTTAATCAATTTATAAAGAATAATATGACTGGCATAGTAGTATGACAATTAATCAGAACTTAAGGCATTTTGTTGGACAATTTGAGTGTGGAAACAAGTCAATGGGGGAAAAAGAGGAGAAAAAAAAAAAGAATTTAAGGAAACAACACTGGCAATTCAGAAGCTCACTCCAAATAGATAGTATGATATGCACACTCAGATAGTTAACCTAACATAATATTTAGACTAAATTAAAGAACTCTATGAACAAAATATCACGACTTGCTTCCACTTTGCCAAATAATGCTATTTTGTCAAACAACACACCTAGCCATACGCAAAAATATACAGCTCTAGACAAGATAATATTGTAACACAATAGCTGTAATACAATCTATCAAAAGAACAACATTGATTATACAATATCCCAACCCTATGAATGTACCATTTTGTTCTTTAAAACCTTCTTCAGTCTCAGTACAAAGCTGATCAGATTTGCCAATCAGAGCATTATTTTTCTCACCACCTTTTCTTTTCTTTTTTCTTGGTTTGTTCTTGTTCTTTTTTCCTTCTGCTTTAACTGGTTTGTCGGCTGAAACAAACAAAAACCGATAAATGAGACAAAGCCATCATATCTAAATTACAATTTTTCGTCTTGGTATTTTTTACCTTTAGTGGTCTGAACAGCTTTGCTAGCATCAACATTACTTTCCTTCTCCCTTTTCCTCTTCTTCCTTCCTATGGGTTTGATATTGTCATTCCCTTTTTCCTCTTTCTTTGACATTACTTCTGCAATGGAAAAATGCAAAGCACTAATACCTTATAGTAAACTTCAGTATACACAATACTAGTTTGAAACACCAATTCACTGCATGATTCAAGAATGAGGTAACAATAGAAAATCATGTCCAAAACAAATAATATCTTCATTGTATAGAATGATAGCATCCATAATATTTTAATCACATCTCACTTATTTTTACCTAAATCAACCAGAATTTATCTGCAAATTGATCCCTCTGTTGAGAAAAGAATCCTGAAATCAAGTTTTCTTGATCTTTCAGAAAATTGATTGAAAAATCTAAGGTATAGCACTAATTAGACTATCTTATGAAAGTATTTGTTTCTGAAATACTTCAAATTTTTTAAAGATAATCAAGTCATGCTGAAGGCCAGAACACTGGCTTTTGATGCCTGTTCATGATTGAAGTCTCTATGGGAACAAAGAGGTTTTAATAAAAGGATAAATGATGCAAAAGCATGTTCCTAACATATGCACCTCGAACGCCAAAATATGCATTGTGCAGTAAGGGCTTCAATCAAGTATAGTGTTTTTTCCAGCTCTTAGTTTCAAGCAAGCCCAAGACAAGACTTATACCATTGGATTAGGCAATAGTCCCAATCCACTGTAAAAGACTGACTTATAAATTCTAAAAAGGTTCATTTAGCTAGTCATTTTTAAATGATTAGGCATTCAAAATTTGACACTATGTCTATTTTTTATGATCGTACGCTTGAAACTCAAATCCAAGTCCACAATAAGTTCAAATGACCATTTATCCAAACTTATTCAAATACCTTTTTGTAAAATTCATAATCGTTTAATGCGAAAAAAATTTCCTTTACGCAATTTGTGTCATGCTTTGGTAAATTATATGCATTTGTAGCTGCATCCTTAGCTTATGTTTGATGGCCTACTTATATTCCCAAGGACATTAATAGGTTAAAAATCCCCTTGAAGTACCACAGGTATATTAGTATATTTATTTTTCCAATGACAGAATTTCAGGGCCCAGTTAATTGCAAGGAAAAAAAGAAAATGAAAAGACAAGGTTAGATACAAAACAATGCCATTATCTAATTACCTAATTGGAAACATCCAAATTTCAATTAACAATAGATATCTAAGTTAATGGTGCAAAAACTTGATGCTCATAATTGTAGATTTTACAAGCAAGTTCTCTCTTGCATTTGCCTCATCAACATCATGAAGCAAAATGGAGTAGACAAAATATTAGTACTAAGTATTTTCAATATAAAAAGCAAAACACAGCTCACTTGCTAAGATTGTTAAACCCAAGAAAATGAAAATTTTCATTAAATTTAATGAGTTGCAAAGAATACCCATAAACCATTTCAATGTAAATTGAATGAAAAGATCAACAATACAAAACAATATACACACACAAAAGAAAAACAAAATAGGATTGAAAGATAGAAAATTTAAGCAAGAAATACCCTTCTGGAATAGCTTGGTGTTACCCTTCTTACTCTTCTTCTTTATCCCCAGTTTCTCGTTCAAGTTTCCCATCTTCATAAAACCTATTACAAGAGAGAATTCTCAGAGTTGTTTGATATGGTTTGACTCGAACCCGGTTCAAAGTGTTTGTATATTTATTAAAAGCTTAAAGACCAAATTAGCCCTGTGATTTTAGAGAAGTCAAGAACCAGATCCTCAGAAACTGTACCAAGAAGTTTGATTTCCTCAAGCTCGGCACCATACCGGCCGTCCCCTCCATACAAAAATGGCTGCTTTAGTCCGTCTGAGCAATGACACCCAATTAGTTCAAAGCATATATGCAACTGTACTAAAGGGTAGCTGGAACAATCTATTGAGTCCTAAGACAGGGTCTAATCTCTCCACAACAACTGTTCACCAGGTACTAGTGCAGCTCTCTTTATATAGACACAGTCCTTCTCTTTCTTGGGCATTCTTTAAATGGATTGAATCATCGATACCTCACTATAAACACTCTTTACAATCTTCATGGACGATGATTCACATTTTAACCAAGTACAAACACTTCAAGACTGCACAGAGTTTGCTTGAAAAGATTGCCTATAAGGATTTCTTGTCAAATCAATCGGTTTTGAGTGCTTTAGTGAGGCTTCATGATGACCCAGATGTGAATTCTCATGTTTTTAGCTGGCTTGTGATAGTTTATGCTAATTCCAAGATGACCCAGGAAGCTATTCAGGTTTTTGAGCACATGAGAGTACATGGATTTAGGCCACATTTGCATGCTTGTACTGTGTTATTGAATTCTTTGGTTAAGGATAGGATGACTGATATGGTGTGGAAACTTTATAAGAAGATGGTTAGAATAGGAGTTGCAGCAAATATTCATGTCTACAATGTGTTGATTCATGCTTGTTGTAAATCTGGGGATGTGGAGAAAGCAGATAAGTTGTTGAGTGAAATGGAATTAAAATGCATTTTTCCTGATCTTTTCACATACAATACATTAATTTCATTGTATTGCAAAAAGGGTATGCACTATGAAGCTTTGTCTGTTCAAGATAGAATGCATAGGGCAGGAATTAACCCTGATATTGTTACTTATAATTCGCTTATTTATGGTTTTTGTAGAGAAGGTAGAATGAGAGAGGCTATGAGACTTTTTGGGGAAATTAAAGATGCTACTCCTAACCATGTGACTTACACTACTTTGATTGATGGGTATTGTAGAGTGAATGGCCTTGATGAAGCTTTGAGATTGCGAGAAGTAATGGAGGCACAAGGCTTGTATCCTACAGTTGTTACTTATAATTCAATTCTGCGTAAGTTATGTGACGGAGGCAGGATAAGAGATGCAAATAAACTCCTAAATGAGATGAGTGAAAAGAAGATTGAACCAGATAATGTCACATGTAACACATTGATTAATGCTTATTGCAAGATAGGGGATATAAAGTCAGCTTTGAAAGTGAAAAACAGGATGGTGGAGGCTGGTTTGAAGCTAGATAAGTTTACTTACAAAGCATTGATCCATGGATTCTGCAAAATACAAGAGATGGAAAGTGCCAAAGAGCTTTTGTTTAACATGATTGATGTGGGATTTTCTCCTAGTTATTGTACCTATTCATGGCTTGTAGATGGTTATTGCAATCAAAACAAGGAAGAGGAAGTTATCAAACTGCCATACGAGTTTATAAGAAGAGGCCTTTTTCCTGATACATCATTATATAGGGCACTAATAAGGAGGTTTTGCAAAAGAGAAAAGGTTGATTGCGCTCAAAGAATATTCAGTCTCATGCAAGAGAAGGGCATATCGGGAGATAGTGTTATATACACCAGTCTAGCATATGCATACTGGAAACTTGGGAAGGGAAAGGCTACTTCAGATATGTTAAATGAAATGTACAAAAGAAGGCTGATGATTACTCTCAAAATCTATAGGTCTTTTAATGCTTCTTATGCTGGCGACAACAACATCTTAAGTGCCTTCTGGAATCATGTGGTCGAGAGATGCTTAATGTCAAAGAATATATTAAAAGATATGGAGCGGATAAATTAAAACTCATAAAGGAATCTTTGACTTAAATAAAATTGCCAGCTTGAATGCCTAATGTTAATTTGGAATTACAAGAAAATGATTGCAATTATGTTTCTTGCTAATGTTCTAGAGAGCACAAAATATATAGTGGAAACTTCATATGTAGATTTGTGCAAGTGGTGTTACTATCTAGAAGACATGTTCCGAAGCACATCTAATTGTGGCAGGCATATGAAGTCTATTGTTCAAAGAAAGTAGTGGTATTCTTTCCAATCTCTTGGCCTAGTTCTCTTTTTTAATGGAACTCACTAGGCCACAAGCTGATGCAAATAAGGTTTAGCAGGACCGGGCTGGAAATTGCACAAATTAATTCAGGAAGAGCTTTGAGGTCTGCATCATTTTTTAAGGTTAGTAAACATGTAATATTGAGATGCACTGTCTATGGTGATCTCTTCACATCCTTTTTCCTAGAGAACTGATGGCATTATGATCTTCAGTTTTTTAATGTGAAATTGTAAATTCAAGTATTGTAGCTACTAGCTAGCATTTTTTATATTTATAGTACTCTGGGCACCAATAAATTGAACACCTAAACATAACCTAATGATAAGTGCATATATAACCTAACAATAGTCCCAGGTTCAAATCCCCTTCCCCCAATGCTCAAGACAAAAAAGGTTTGCCTTCAAAATATACACACAGGTAAATTTCAATGTTAGAAAGAAATTTTAATCCATGGAATTAAATACATATAGCACCACTAGTTTTTCTTGACCCATTAAGCATATATCACAAGTCTTAAACTTTTAAAGTCTTAAGCTAGATATGTACATTTATAAATTAATGTTCAAAATTAGACAACTCTTAACCGAAGACATTTTGGACATCAATTCATGACTCAACAACATTAGTCCCATATTTTTAACTACTGTGAGCTGGGTAACTCTTGCTGCTTCATACTGTTCTCTTACTATTCAAATTAATTCCCCTTTTGTTCTGTTTTTTCCTTCAATTTCGAGATCTACTTCTAATGCTGTCTCTTCTATTCAAAATTAGTCCCTCTTCTGTTTCATTGTTTATTCTACAGTTCTACTTGCCAGATCCATTTTTTCTGTTTAGCCTTAATTCACTCTGGCCATCAGATGACAAAGCGCTAACATCTGAATACCATTTTTACTAGACCTTATTCAGCTTGGTAAGGATATTCCATTATGATTGTGATTGGCAGAAAAAATGCTACCTTGATACAATGATATAAGTGGTGACAGCCATGTGTGCCCTGTGATATAAATTTTCAGTTCCTATGGCCTCTCACTCCCACTGGTCTATGTGCAGTCTTAGGCAATAAAAGTTA
>CATKHJ010627982.1:0-18607 GCA_949750685.1 Vernicia montana
ATACAAAATTAAAACCTTGGATTTAGGAGCAAATTTCAATTAGGTTTTTTAGTAACAAAATTTAAATTTGCAGCTCAAAGGCACTTAATTAATTTCCCTAGCATGCAAAATTTAATTCTATATTATTTTTAATTCTATAGAGATTAAAGGCACTTGTTGTTTTATTTAGTGGCTTAGTGCTATTATATTGCAAATTGCATTCAAAATCTTAATTTAACTATAATTATGTTCATATCTCAATTTGAATAAAATTTCAGCGATTTGAATTGTTGAGTGAATTTATGGTAAAAAAAGAGAACTAAAAAAAAAGATTTTGAACTTGAATTTGTTCTAAAATCATATAAATATTTACGGGACATTATTCCATTTTAAATTATTAAACTATATATATATATATATATAGGCACTGATTAATTAATTAAAATAAATAACCTTGCTGCAAAGCAAAAAAAAAATGAAATTAATTAATTAAACACTGATTATTTATATTTATATTTTTTTTCCCAATAACTGGAAAAATTGCAGATAAAGATGATAAAAAAGATCATGTGGAACTTACACCATATGAAGTCAACAAATGGTGTTACAGGATTCCGCAGGCTATAAATAGAGAGTTTAGAGACGTGTATGTCAAAAAAAAAAATTTAGCCTTAATTTTCCTACAATTATAAATTGGAGGACTCGGTTAGTACTTTTGCTAAAATAGATGAAATTTAGGATTGACTTAACCTCTCTTTTTTTTTTTTTTTTTTTTGGGAAATGGGGCACAACCGCAAAACAAAAAAAATATATATATATATATATTTTATCACCTCAACATTTCATAAGTTACAATATAAGAAATTACTCTAATTTTTTTATTTTTATATAAACTCCATATAAATGATCATATATATTTATCATCATTTGTCTCCTTTTATATACTAAAAAAATAAATAGGCAACACAGTAAATCTCTGCATTCATTTATTATATGATAATAAAAACAAAGTAGAAAAAATAAAATAAATCAAGAATTTTTATATGAAAAAAAAAAGAGCTTTGTACTTATTAAATAAATATTAATAAATTTACATTTTTATCCTTATCAAAACAAAATAATATAAAATAAAATAGATATATTTTTGCACAAATACATTACACTATATAAGGTGATAAAGAAATAATACAAATAGTGGTAAGTTTAGCATTTTCTAAAGAAAATATATCTCGCCCCATAAAAATTGTAAATGAATTAAGTATATATATATTTAGAGGGCATAGTTTCCATTTTCCCTCCCCACTTAAAAACAATTATTATGATTTTATGTTATAATTTTGATTTGTATATACATAATTAATTATCTATGGACAAATAAAAAATTTATTACTTAAATATTTTTTATTTTTAAAATATTTTTATTTATATACATAAATCACTTGTCTTTTTTTTTTTTTTTAAAGGAATAATTTTCAAAAAAAAAAAAAAACTATTTTACTCCCGATCCATCTTATCCCTACCTTAATCCCAAAAATTATTAAGGATAATATGCTGTTCTATGAAAATACTAGATCATGGGCTACTATTCCAATAGTATATTTCATGTTTTATACATTTTTCTTAGAATATATATCGAGTTGAATTATAATTAGTTTATGTTTATTTTATTTATTAAATGAGTTAAGTGAACTGATACATCCTAATATAAACTGATCGCTCTAGGCGAACCAGAGGCTCGCCCAAGCAGTCCTTATCCGACTATAAAACTCCACTATAAATAAGGATTCAGTACCTTGAGCACTCCACTATAAATAATAGCTATTTTTTCCATTAAAAGGATAACACAATTCTAAACACTTCTCAGTAATAAAAAGCTTATAATCTCTAACTTTTTTAACTTAAGCATCGGAGTGGTCCCCCAGGCACATCGCCTGGACCCTCTAATTTGCTGTCTTGCAGGATTTGAAGATCGCCTACACATGTGTTAGAGATCGGAGTTATTTATGAGCACATCATGAACTAAATATAATCCTTTGTATTGAAAATCTTATGAATCTAACAAGTAAAATTGAATAAATATTTTTCATAAAATTAATTCATAAATAAAATCCTTGTATATTCATTTAAAAATTAAACATTTTAATTTAAAAATTTTAATATAGGTAAGAATATTTATTTTCTATTATTTCCTCTGTTCCATTTTGATATAGTTTTTTTCCTTTTTTGGATGTCTTAAAATTTAGACCATTTTTATATATATATGCATATTAGTATCATCACCAAAAAAATAAATTTTGTGGGGCTATTCCTATTTTTTTTAAAGGGAAAGATAAACTCTATTAATAATCTAAATCACTAGCAAGTAAAGGCTCTAGAACTATAGAAACCACTTGCCATACAGATGGGCTAGCATTATCAACCGAAACTCTTGTGCTTGAATGAGCAACAATATTTGCTTGCCTATTAACAAATAGAACAGAAAAATCATGCTCTAAATCAAGAAGATCCTTGCAATCCTTGATTAGATAACAAAACTCAGTGACATTTTTATTTGTGGAAGAAAGGGCCTCTACCACTTGTTTGCAATCTATCTCAAAAATAACTCTATGAAGACTAAGGGATTTAACCCAACTCAAAGCTTCTTTCAATGCTATTGCTTCAACCTCCATTACTACCATTGTACCTAGGACCAACTTGGACATGCTAAACAAGAAGACACCTAAATGATTCCTTAAAACACAGCCCACACCCACACTAAGAACATACTCGAAAACTGCTGCATCAAGATTACACTTCAAAAACCTAGGATCCGGCTTCCTCCATTTAAAAACACGAGACACAGTGGGGGAATTTGACCCAACCTGTAGCCCGGACTTTGCTTCCTTCCATTAATGCACAAAGGACAGCCCCATTTCAATCAAAGAAGTAGCATATTGATGATATGAAGATCTAAATTGTGTGTTCCGTTGCCTCCAAATGCAGCACATAATTATGCATATACTCTCCATTTGAACCTGAGAAGTAAAATTCCACAGAGAGAAAAATAATTTGCAATGGACATCTTATTAAAATCTAGTAAAATTGCAGATAAATATGATAAAGAAGATCATGTGGAACTTGCACCATATGAAGTCAACAAATGGTATTACAGGATTCCGCAGGTTATAAATAGAGAGTTTAGAGACGTGTATGTCCAAAAAAAAAAAATTTGGCCTTAATTATCCTCCAATTATAAATTGGAGGACTTGGTTAGCACTTTTGCTAAAATAGATGAAATTTAGGATTGACTTAACCTCTTTTTTTTTTTTTATTTTTTTGGGAAATAGGGCACAACCGTAAAACCAAAAAAAAACTACATTTTATCACCTCAACACTTCATAAGTTACAATATATTCTTTCAAATGATTTATAAAATATTGTTATCCTATGCTTTATACTTGGAAACAAATTTTGTATTTTTAAACTTTTTAAATAATTTTTTATATGTGTTCAATTTTTTGTATATATTATTTTTATGATAAATGTTATACTATTATTATATTATAAAATAATTAATTTTATTGTTACATGGAAATACACTCTTTTTATTTTTTTAAAATAATTTTATTATTTATCGAGTCAAATATATTACTTTTATGATAAATAATTTTTTTAGTGATAATTTTATAAATATATATATATAAAAAAAAAACTAAATTCTTAACGCAAAAGAAATAAAAGATATCAAAATTTATCTACAAATTTACTTTAATTGAAGCCAAAGATAAATTTTTATTTAAATCTAAATTATTGTTTTTATTTTTTATAATTATTATAAAAAGATTTATTTCATTTTTACAATTGACTTTCATTATTTAAAAAATTTACTAATAAAAATAGGTAAAAAAAATGATAAATCAATTAAAATAAAACTCAAATGTAAATTTATATAGTATAAGTGATACTTTTTATATACTTAATATATTTGAAAAAAAGATAGTTAGAATTCATTTATAATAGAAAATGTTAAAATTGATATTTTAAGAAAAAAATTAATGAAAACCAACTAACAATATACACTAAATGCTTTAAAATGAGATTAGAGGGAATGTGAGAATGATTTGGAGAAGTGAGAATAGAGCCATCCTGATTATGAAGTAAATTAACAAGGGTATTTTAGAAAAAAAAATAAAAATTAATGTTATTAATTAAAAAAAAAAATTCTTAATTCTTGTGTATTTTTAAGATGGTCTATCAAAATGGGAGAGAGGGAGTAATTTATAGGCAAAAGTACAAAAAAGCCCTTCAACTTTTGTCAATGGCTTTATTAGTTCTTTATTTTTTCGGTGGTGCAATTAAACATTTTATGTTTTAATTTGGTCCAAATAGGCCCAAACTTAAACAAAGAGTTAAGCTCCGTTTAAGAATAGGTTTTAAAAATAAAATATATATAATAATAAAAAAAAAGAATGAGACCTATTGCCGATCTAAATTCTTTGCACCGTTCTTCAAGTTGTATCTCCTTTTAATTCAAGCTCTTTATCTTGTTCCATTATCTTCTTGTTTCTTAACTCCAATTCTTCACACCATTCTTGAATTTTCTTCTCGTTCAACTCAAACTCTTTAAATTTCTCCACAAGCCTCTTCTCTTTCAATCCTAATTTTTTTCCTTCACTTCGAATTCCAAAAGTTGCCTCCTAAAATTCTCATTTTTTAGTGCAGGTTATTTTGATTGCCCTTCAACTATTTTCTCTTTCAGTTTCAATTCATTGGAAAACTATTTATAATGCTTCTATTTTCTTTGCTGGCGCTCGACGACTGCCGCTCCACCGTCTTTGCGCATTGCCGCTGCCAAGGCTTAGCCCAGATTGAGCCCTCGTCGTCGCACCACTAGCATCAACTAGCGCCGAAAATCGCAAGCTTGAGTCTCGCCATCGCCGTCCACGGCAACCAGCAGCAAGCCCAGTTTGCTGCGTCACTGACGACATAAAATCCATGCCCCATTTTTGCCACTGCCACTGCTACACCACAAAACATAGATTCTTCAAATCTCTCTCTCCTCATCAACTATTTACAAAGGAGTAATTTTACCCAAATTTGCAAATTCAACTTCATATTTACAGAGTTAAGGAGAAAAAACAAAGGCCACCTGATAAGGAATTAAATGGTCCATAATCTAACTGGGCCAAAATATGATAAAGCCCAAATTGGGAAGGGGCTCCTTTTGGGCCTCATGTCCAAATTCAATCAAGCTAGGCCCCTTAGCTCATCTATTAGCCTCTTAAGTGAGGCAGCTCCTTGCCCATGAGATAAGGGTCACAAATGAAGATCAGCAACATTCATTCAAGCATTTAATGAAGATCGTCCTAAAAATTTACACTTGCCTGAACAAAACCTCCTTTACCTAAGTTTTACATCAGAAATCATGCTCAGAAATCATGCTCAGTACATGAACCTGACAACAGAGGCTCACCCTACAACTTGCAAAAAACATATATCATCATTCATGGGATTTGCGCATCCCTTCATTTGCAAACTACAACATAGTGAGAATATAAAAGACAAAACACACTTACCATGGGAGGTAGCTGCTTCTACATATTTTCATGTCATTTTCTCACTAAATATATTGGTTACAGAGAAGAACCAATCTTCCCGACAACCTTAAAAGAACTTCATTGCTAACTTGAGTGTCGGAGGACCTTTGGCTTGGCCCTTTAATGTAGTTTGTTTCATTCTTGCAGGCCACTGAACTAATGAGCTCGTTTAAGGTCCATACGAGGAATTTAGCCCATTAAACACTCTAAAGATTTATGAATGATCACCACCGAAATTAATTATCCGTTAGAAAACAACAAAAAGAATCGAATTAAAATTGGAAACTGAGTTGACTCTTACTCGGACTCAGCTTCACTTCACCAGTTCAAAAATCCACCCAACATCTGGTGCTGAAACAGTTGAGTCAGACCAATATAGTGAGTTTTCCTTATTAAATTTTGCATATATCTTTGCTCTCAAATCCCTTCTAGATTCTACCCTCTCCATTACAGGCTCTTCCTCAAAACTAGAGTCCCATAAGTCCAACCAACTAAAACTCCATTTGTTTATTTGTTTTTATTTATTTTAAAAATAAATATCTTTGATCCATCTGTCTAACAGAGTTTAACTCTCGGTTTGAGTTTTGGCCTATTTAGACCAAATTAAAATATAAAATATTTAATTGTACCACCGAAAAAGTAAAGAGTCTAATAGTTATTGGCAAAAATTGAAGGGTTTTTTTTTTTTTTTTTTGCCCTAATTTATATGACAAAATGCATAAAAGTACTGCAAAATTGAAATAATAATAATAAATAGGCTTCCACTTTTCGAAATTTATAAAATTTGATGGGAGAAAAACATAATTTAGACATTCTCGTTTGGTCCTCAAATAAAAATATTTATTCCTTTTAGGTACAAACCATGACCATCAGCATCGTCTCTCTCGCAAAAATCCTGTTTTGTTCTCTCTCACAGCACAGCCTTTCTTCAAACCCCTTTTCTCACCATAACCAAACACAACAAACAAAATTCACACTCACAAAAACCCTTCTCTCTTTCAACAATCCCGCCTTCGATTATCCCTTATTTACGATCCTGCCCCTCCTCTCTGCAACTCTCTCTCTCTCCGTCTTCCTGAAATGCCCTTCCATGGCCGCCTTATTACCCTTTTCTCCATTGTTTCACCAACAACTGGAATCAACTTGTAACCCAATGATACTGTGAAACTCTCTCTCTCTCTCTCTCTCTCTCTCTTCGTTGAATCCTTTTGCAATTTTATGTAAGATAATATTTTTTACCCTTTTTAAATTTCTTTTCGTCTTTTAATTGAATTATTATTGAAGCTTATAATCTTCTTTTTTCTTCTAATTAATTTAATTATCATTACTTTTATTCATATTGCATCACATTTTTGTTGTTGTAATTTTTATAATTTGTAGGTTTTAGATGCTTTTGTTGATAGTATATAGATGAGTTTGTACAACATTTTGTTGATTATTGGTTGTTTTAGGGTTTTACTTGCTTAGAATTGAATTGGGTATTAGCAGTTTTTTATATATATATATTTTTATATGTTCTTTACATTTTTGGGATAAGATGCATTTTATTTGAGTAGGTGCTAGTTAATGAAATCCAGTTATCAAATAGTTTCTTTCAGAGATAGAGAGTGAATTAAGTTTACTGTGTAATTAGTTTGTAGTGTGGTTTGAAGAATGAAATTTGTTGGTTGCTGTTAACTTCTAAAAGTGTGTTGTGTTGCATGGTTATTGGGTATTTGCTTTTATGCCTGTAGTATAATATAAGTGCGCAATGGTGCGTGAACAATTTTTTTTCTTTTTCATGGTTAAATACAACCTTATCTATAAGAAAACGTATTCCAAAATTGTTTAGAGTGAAAACAAAGAATCCATATAGCCGAACTCAATTAATTTTGGGATTAAAACTGAGTTGAGTTGAGTAGATGGTTAAATACAACCTTATCAATTCTTAGTAATGCTACTTACTTCTGCTTGTGAATTGATTTTAAGCTTCTTGTATTGAATTTACTTTTTGCTGGTATCAATGTTGCTTGTTTCCTATTAATGACAAGTAGGGAGCTTACCTTTCAAATTAGTTTCCATAAATAAATAGTTACCCTTATTATAATATTGCATTTTTTTTAATGCGTGTAAATTGTATGGGCCAACTATGCTAAAAGATATTAAGGGTGTGATGAGCTAGGATCTGGTACATTGGTGTGGTACAACTCATATTGGTATTTGCTTCGTTTTCACACTTATCTTTTCATTAGATGTGTTAGTTGTCCATGGAGCAGAGATGTTTCACCTTAATTTTGGAATTTTATTTTTGGCTTTTGGTCTTTTTGAAGATGGCTGGTTTGGTTTCACAATTCTAGCTGTTTTTTCTGTTGTGCTTGCACTTGTCATGGAAAAAACAGAAGTTCTTTTCATGGCTTATTTAATTTGTATTAGATATATGGTACTTTGTTAGATGTAGCCTTAAATTGAGCAGGATGGAGAAAAATTATCCATATAGCTATCCTAACTTGATTGGCATTGAGGCTTAGCTGAGTTGAATATACAATTCTTTTGTCATTTCATGAGAAAAAAAAAAGATAGTAAATAAGTGATGATTCAAAAACATGTAAAATGTTTGTACAGGCAATGCTCTAGGTGGAAAAGGGGTAGGCTGTTGATATGAGTGGAGTAAATTAGCCAATCTCACTAAATTTTGTTGGTGCACCCACAAGTTTAGCCTAGTGGTAGGAGCATATTTAGCTTGGGATAAGTCCCAAGTTCGACTCCTCTCTCCCCTCCCTGTAAACCAAAAAAAAAAAAATTTGTTGCTTGGAGACATATGTTTACATTCTCAGCCTCATGATTCTATTGGCCTTGCAGCATAGTGGAAGTAGCTTGTTTGAGCCTCATGGTTCAATTTTCCAAAATGGAAACTTGTGTATGTAAGATATTATATATGCAGGATAGAAATGTTTGCTGTTGTTATACATACAGTGGAATTACTTTGAGCTTCTTCATTTTCTGGGTGCAGGAACCTTTCTATTGCCATTTTTCTTCTTTTCCCAAATCCAGCTTTTAAGATTCTTAATTTATTATTTTTACTTGTAAAATTAGTACAATTTGTTTCTGTTTTGAAAAAAAATTAATAGACCTTGCAGTATGAAATCAAATATAAGATGGTTGTTGTTGTTATATTTTTATTTTCAATTTAGATAGTTGTTATCCTGATTATGAATATTTTCAATTTATATAAAAAAAATCAAATTTGTCGGCAAAATAGTCATCCTTGCTGTGTGATTTTGAAACAACTCTTAGAAATGAAGAATGGCAACCCTGTAATGCTGCCTCAAGTGAACTAAAAGCCATGTGTTGAGATTTTGCTTAGTTTACTTCTTTATTTGGAACATTAAACTTCTGCTGTCAGTTGTTTCAATCACCGGTTTGGAGATGGGGTAAAGGTTTTGAACGTTTGGCAAGTAGTAAGAAGTAATTTGGCCTATGCTAGTGGATTATATTAGGGCTTGCTTCAATATGCATTTTATTGTCGAACTTAGTATATGATTGTAACTTAGCATAAGTTTGTAAGCTGAATCAACTAAGTTTATTTTATCAGGCTTGAAGCTTTATTAAAAGGCAGGCATATACTGTTAGAGCATTAGCTCAAGAGTATGACTATTATTGTTTATGATTTCAGTAAATTACATTCAATACTGACATATTGTGGAGACATGTAGCTCAACAGTTGTTTTACATTTCTGAAACCCTGGTATTCAAATTTATTGATCTGATGAAAGTTTGCTTATTTGTATTGTATTTGGTCATGTAACTGCATAAACTTAATGCAATTTCCTATGTTTCATTTGATGATAATCTCATAGATGTAATGGTACCAAGTTCAATTAAATTGGTTAATGGTGGGGGTGAGTAGCATATAATTAAGCTTCAGTTTTGGCGTGGGAAATGAATTTGACCAACTTCCATTGTGTTTTTGTTTCATATTTGACAAATTTGAATTGATGAATTGGTGTAGACTATTTTGGAGATAGCAACAGATCAGTTGAAAACAATTGAAATCGTCTTAGCACTTTGCACACAAAAAAATTGAGGTATTATGTACCTTAGGCTTTGTTTGATATCATTGCTGTTATAGCACTTATCTTATACTACTTCTAGAGATGGTAATTTGTTCCATCCCTTTCCTAGGTTAGATGGGGTTTTTCAACTTTAACTAGGTTTAGGACTAATTAATTAGATTATGTCCTAAGATCTGCCCAATCCACCTTGAATATGCTCTATAATGATTTTATATTAGTTAGTTGTGTATTGCACTATTATCATATGTGATTTTACTTATTTAGTCACCTCTCTATGACAGAATGCTTTAATTCAATTGCTTTAGCAGTTCAATGTGAAAACATTATGAATAGTCATTGTTAAAGGATGAGATGAATTTGCTTGCCCCGTCTGGAAACATGCTGGGGCAGGGTTGATTTTTACGTTGTCAGGTTGAATTGGCAATGGTGTCCCCAGCTGCCTCATTGCCCTTTCTCAGTAGTCTCTTGTCATTTTATCAAAAACTCATTTGCATTAGCTGGGTGAATGCTGAGATCAGTGTTTGCACCAACAAAACTTTTTATTTCTCAGCCTTCGCTTTTTGTCATATGCTTTTAATTTGAAAATATGGTATTTATGGCAGTGGTTTTTGGGCTCTTGGAGGATTAGAATTGTGTTGTAAATATGTCAGTTTAATTTTTAGTCGAGGAAAGCCTAATATGAGTGGTAGGTTGTAATCAGAATTTGAAAATTAAAATTATTATGGGTATGCTTGCATGTGTGTGCTTGTGTCTGTTTGTGGGGGTATGGTGACTGCAGTCATCTTAGGCTGCTTTGGTTACCAGGCTAATTTGCAACAAATCCTTGTTAAAGAGAATATATTTGTATGCTCTTTTTTTTACTGGAGGTTTTCTATGATGTACTATTTGATGTGTATAACTATTGCTATGTGAGTGAAACTTTGCAACTATATTATCCAGGCTGTCTTTAAAACATGTGTTTGAGCTACTTTCATAATTGATATTTGGTCATATTTGTTTTAGTGGTTAAATTGGGAAAACATGTGTTTTCAGTAATTCAGCAAGCATCTATTGGAGTAAAAACAGAAAACTGCAAGAATACCAATGAAGCTGAAATGTTGCTTGTGTGAAAGTTATTAATGAAATGAGTTCAGCACTTTCTGAAATATAGAGGGGGCTAATATCAGTTGATTTAGGGTTGATTAAGTGGATCCTTTTCCTTCACTCTACTAAGTTTAGGGCTCTTTTTTGAGGAAAAAAAGCGATTATTAAATGCCAAATTTGCATTGAAAGCAACTTCTATCACCACATTGAGTGGCATGTTCATTGTGACCCCTGGAAGCCTAGACTCTAATATTATAGTTGGCCTTCATATGGGGTCTCTTGAAACTGGTGTGGAGATATCTAAGCTCTAATCCATCTGTGAGAAATTTAGATCCTTTTGTCATCTCTGCATTCTAAAGCTGACTAGGCACTTGTTAATTTGATGTTTTCCTTTTTCCTGTATTTCTCAATTTAGTATACATGATATTACAAGTTGCAATATTTACAGGGTTATGACTCAACTTGTTTTTTTAGTTTTTATCCTATTATCCATGATGGTTAGGTTTTTTAAATTGAAGTTTCACCTTTTTCAGCATTTCTTGAATGGCAATGCAAATACTTTTAACCTGATGACACACTGATGTAAATGAGTTCATGACAACTGCTACATAAATAGAAGTATATTATTTGTATAAATAATTACAGCAGCAAGCCTGTTTATTGTAGTTGTTGGTTGCTTACATTAATCATTTTCCCTGATTCTAGGTTCTCCTATCACTAGAATTTCCAAGCAGTCAAAGCGACTATTGCCAGATCTAGATAAAGTTTGGAGCGTTTGACATCACAAGCATCACTTTATTTATTTTAAGAGTTATAAATGGAGCTCAAGGTTTCATCACTAAAGCCAGGAGGTCTTTCTCCTTCTGATTGTGCTAGTGATCCTGAGGAGAAGGAAGTCAGTGATGAAGATGATGATGATCGCAACCATAAGCATCGTAGAAGGGAGATACGTTCTCAATCTTTGGAGAGAGATTCACTGGAACCAGTTTTTACAAGGTCATACAGGAAGCGCAACAAACCATTTGAAAATGGGCATCCTTTCAGGGAAAATGAATCACAAGGTAGTGAAACCTGGAAAAACTATAACAATGCTCCTCTAGAGAAAGACTTCACCACAAAGTTTGAAAAAAGACGCCTTGGCATGGCATCTTTACCCCGAGTGGCTATGGGTTTGAATCAAAGAATCAGGCCAAACCAAGCATTTTCTGGAGAGCTTGGTCCTGGTAGGGGAAGAGGAAGGGACTCTGGTTCTTGGAACCAACGGGATTCCAGGTTCAGCTCAGTTGATATTGCTTCTCAAATGATTCAACAGGGGTCCATTACTCCAAGTCTCTTTGCAGGAAGGGGTTTGCCCAATGTTTCAAATACACAAAATGCATCCTGGAATACATTTGGATTGATTCCTGGAATACCCAATGGTGGCCTTGATGCACTCCATCCCATTGGTTTGCAAGGAACTCTCAGACCAGCAGTAAATTCTTCATTGAATATGGGCATTCCTCGTCAGCGTTGCAGAGACTTTGAGGAGCGTGGATTTTGTCTAAGAGGGGACATGTGTCCAATGGAGCATGGTGTCAATCGTATTGTTGTTGAAGATGTTCAGGTATGTGGTTTTCTAAATGTGTTCTGTTTCTGGGCTTCCATGGTCTCTCTGGCATTGCATCTCATTTGGGACAGAGGACTGATTCATGTACTTGTTGGTTCCAGCTTGTCCTCTAGTTCTTTTAATTAAATTATGTTTATCGCTTTCTTTGTCTGGTCCATCCATGGTTCCATGTTGAAGTGTGGATCCGTACTTGATAAATTATGGTTCATCTTAACTTCCAGAACCCTGAATATCGATTGCAGGTTTTAACAGAACTGCTGATCCAGAATTATAGTTGAAGTATAAAATAACTTTTGTTTTATGAAAGTTTTTTACTTTTACATTCCTTTCTAAAATCTGCTAGAAAGTAGGTTACAAACCTGGCTGTATAATGTTTTCTAGATATACAATATACTTTGTATCATTTGTGTTGGTTTCTGGATATCTGATCTACTCTGTGTTTTAGTATTTTGCTTCATCTATAGATCATAGTTATTTTATTTAATTGCCCACCTTAACACTTGCCAAGCCTTATAATAAAGTTATCTTTGGTTTCTGTGGTTTTGATCTGGTAATGTCATTCCCAATTGATTCAAAGTGAAGATATATCAATTTACATCCAGATTTCTTACTTGAAGGAAAAAGTTGTAGGATGATGCAAATGAGTTGAACAAATGTATAGCTGTTAGCTTATTTTACTTTGTGCCCTATAGATTTTATCAACTGCCCTCAACATTTACGTGATGATTCAAAGTTGCCAATGAAACAGTTTGCTAGGGATTTATATATATATATTAATTACCTGCCTATTCTGATTGCTTATAGAAAAAATGTGTATGCACATACAAAGCATCATGCTTGAATTTTCCTGCGATATGATACTATATTAACATTACTATTTGAATAATGGTGCTCTTTTTTCTTTGGGCATATGTTTAATTTGCCACAAATAATTTGTTCTTTGGAAATTTCCAGAGCCTTTCACAGTTCAATCTCCCTGTTTCACTTCCTAATGCACCGCTAGTGGGAGCACCTTCTGGACCAGGGGCTTTACCATCAGTTGGTGCTTCTTCAACCACATTGATGAACAGCAAAGGCCTGCATGGCAGAAGTAACAAGCCTGGAATGGTTGATGATGGTATGGGCTTGAATGGTGCATATTCTGGTTCTGCTAGCGTGAGTGGAGCAGACCTGTATGATCCAGATCAACCACTGTGGAATAACAATGGTCCTGAAACATCAAATGCACTCTTAGCACTACATTCATCCAAAAATGACGAAACTGAATCCTTTATGAGTGTTGATACTTCTGATCGTCGTCATGTCAGGTTGCGTGATGGTGTTGACAATGAAAGTGCAATTAGAAGCACGGGGATCCCTGTTGGTTCACAGAGTACAAGTTCATCTGTTTGGGGTAGAGTTGGTAGTATAAAGAATAGATTAGACATGAAAGAGAAAACTGATTTGACAGTAAGTAACTCAGATTATTTGGAGAATGAAACTAAGGAAGATCAGGATGCATTAGGCAATGTTCAAGGTACTTCTCGTCAAGGAAAACGGATGATTGCAGAGGATGGTGGCCCAAAAACTATGGATTCATCAGCCAAGACACAGATTGATACCATGCGGAATACAAGGAAATCGTCTCAAAAGGCACTGCGTACGCTTTTTGTCAGTGGCATCCCACAGAAAAGCAACAGGAGGGATGCTCTTCTTTCTCATTTTCAAAAGTTTGGGGAGGTTATTGACATTTATATTCCATTAAATAGTGAACGAGCTTTTGTTCAGTTTTCAAAAAGGGAAGAGGCAGAAGCTGCTCTAAGGGCACCTGATGCTGTAATGGGCAACCGCTTTATCAAGCTATGGTGGGCTAATCGTGACAGCATACCTGATGATGGCATAAGCAATAGCACTGGTGTATCTGTAACTCCACGTGGTGTGCCAGCTGCTTTAGTTCCACCCCAACCTTCTCTTGGTAATAGAGGAAAAGATAATCTTCAGTCTGCTGCATCTAAGGGTACTATGGTCCCTCCCTCTGATGTGTCTCTACCTTCTGCTGATCATCTTAAGCCTACAACAAATGCTCCCAAGGTTCCACCCCCTTTGCAGAAGAAGCTAGAGTTAGAACAATTGAAGGAAGAACTCCGCAAGAAGCAAGAGCTGCTGGACCAGAAGCGGAATAACTTCCGGCGCCAGTTGGACAAACTTGAGAAACAGGTAATGGTCCTTATGTTTGAATGTTAATTTTTTAGGTATATATTTCTTGCTGTAGTGGTATGTGTTTATTGTGATCATAATCATTAGATTTTATTTGTGGAGCCAAAATGTTGTGCTTATATCACTATTGGTATTGTCTAATATTAATCCTCATATAAAGCCAAACATCCAATGCGCTTCTTAGGTTATACACATAGACATGGTACTCATGGGATTAAAGGCAGTCTTAGGTTTTAGTGAGTGGTTTTATGAGATAAACACTTAGAAGAACAAGGAGAAGGAAAGATTACAGAATACACTATTAGTTTGTAGCCTTTTAGAAACATATGGATGTGTAGGATTAAAATTTCATATTATATATTTCTAATAGCTATTTGTAAATTTTGCTCTTTGCAGGCTTCAGGAGTCAAGGGTGAGGTAGTGGCTGAGCCTGCGGCTAAGAAACATAAAATAGGAATAGCAACTGATGTTGCAAAAGCTATTACTCCAAGGTCCTTTGATGGTGTGCCATCTCCACATGCTGAGATGATAGTGGATAAGAATAAATCAGTGGAAAATGCCATATCGTCCAGTCCAAAAACAAACACGTCATTGGTGCAGCAGGAATCTATGGGCTCAAAGCAGTCTATTCGTCCAGTGGCACCTGCAGGGGCTCCCTTCATGATGAATAGATACAAGTTGGATAATCGGCCTATGGCATTTAGAATTCTCCCGCCCTTACCATCTGGTTTGGAAAATGTAAACCTCTCTCTCTCTATCTATCTATCTTTGTGTGTGTGTGTGTGTGTACTCACGTCCCTACCGGCCCATGAATCAAACATGGTGGATTTGGTAAAATGAGATGCACTCAGGAAGCAACCCCCCCAACCTATCCCAGGATTCGAACTCGATACCTCTTGAAAGAGAGCACTAATCTTTACTGCTGGGATGTCCCCTTAGGGATCGTGTTCTTTTTCAATCAAAGTCATTATCAATTTTTGAACTTCAATGTTTTTTCTTTTAGTACATCATAATATTAATGGTCTAAATTTAGCCTGTTATGCTGTTTTTATGTTTGATTGATGAAAGGGGAACTGATGTTTCGTGTTCTTCTAGGTTGATGCCTTGAAGGAATACTTTTCATCATATGGCGATCTTTCAACTGTTGAACTAGAAGATGTTGAAGCATCTAATGATGTTGGTGATGGGTTAGAGGTGCCAAAAAATTGCTCAGTCCGTGTGACTTTCAAAACTCGCCGATCAGCTGAGAGGGCATTTTTAAATGGTAAATGCTGGGAAGGCAGCAATTTGCAGTTCATGTGGGTTGCATCTAGTACCTCTGGCAGTGACCTTTACGGCAGAGAAAATATTCAATCTGTCTCCAAGTCTTCTCTAGATGCTGATATTCAGCCTGCTGAAAAATTAGCACGGATGGATTCTCATGAAGCTTCTGCATCTGGAAATGGGGAACCTGAAACTTCAGAAAGAGAGAGTAGTATCGACGATGCAGAGTTGCACGAAGCTTCTGAGCCCTGTCCAACTTCAATGTGCAGCCAGGAAGACTCACCAAAACACGAGCTCAGTCCAAGCACAATATCTGGGGAGAATGAATCGCATAAAGGCGATGCCTGTTGATGGGCTGATTGTTGGAATTGTACAGTGAGGTAAAAAAAAAATTGTTAAATCTATTCAACTCTAATTACCAGGATTCCTCCATTAGAAATTTCTGAAATTTGATTTTGCAATAGTGTTTTTCTTCTTTTTTCTTTTTTAAATTTTCATGTATGGGATGTGTAAAAAAGGAATTTTGTGATTTTCGGCTACCAGCTCTGATAATGGTTGGTTAGTCAAATGTCAAATCATGTTGTCTTTCAGCTTAGATCGTAGGATTAAAAGGATTAAAGTTGAAATTTATGTTCAAAAAGCAATTGAATTATACACTCTTATCAATTGATCCAGTAAATTTAATGCCTTTGGTTAAACCGCTGCAGATTTCTTTCAATTACATTTGTTACCTCATTTTCATCAAATTGCTTTCTATTTAGAAGTCTAAAGTCATAAATTGCTTAAATTAGTGAAAGGTTTTAGTCAAATTCTCGCACCTAAATTGTTTCTTTAGTGGTAAATAATAAAGAATTAATGATACAAATTAGGTGGGTTTGAGCTTAGTTTAGTGGAATTTGTACACAAATACTATAAAAAGATAAAATATATATATATATATATATATATATATTTTAAAATACACTTATTAAATTTTATATTTTAAAAATGTTTCATTTTTAAAAATATATTATAAATGTATTAAAAGTATACCATAAGTATATCAAAAATATATTAAAAGTAAAAAAAAATATTTTTGAAAATCTAAAAAACAAAATGATATTTTTGAAAAAAAAATTAAAAAAAAAATGTATTTGATGTAATTTCTTTTAATTTAATTAGGTTCGTAAACTAGTAATTTAAGATAAAAAAAATGCGTAGTTAGGGCGAAAATGAGTTTATCATTTTAATCCGAAATCACATAAAATGAGTATAAAATGGATACTTAAAGTTAAACATGTATTATTAAAAAAAATGATATGAGATGTATTAGTTAAGTAGGGATGATTTGTACTTAAGTGAGGCAATAAAAGGGTTGATTTAAAAATTGAGTGTTAATTTGTGAGCAAAATAAGTGGGGACATTTGCTTTAATCCTAAGGCAATAGCAAAGCCACCCTATTCAACAAAGCACAAGGCAGCCATTAAATCTCCAATATAACTAACATATATTATGTTAAGATTAAGGACATTTTATTCTTAATCAGTGTCCAATCACGCCTCTGGATGAAAACGTGTTGCTATAAATAATTAATAAAAAGTATGAATGACATATAATCAAATATCTTTCATAAATTAATATAAACATTTTTAATTACCAAAAAAATTTAAATTTGTTTATAAAATTTTCAATTAGAATAATTTTCAAAAAAAGGGTCAATCCGTTAAACGAGTCGTATAACGGGTTGATCTGCGAACCCGTTTAATTTCACGTGTCGTGTTGAATCATGTCAACTCGATCTAATTCATTTATAACCCGCATATTTTTTTAATAATATTAAGAGTTAAAATAATTATTTATATTGCATTGGAAGATAAACAAAATGAATAAAAAAAATAAAATGACAAAAAATTAAAGATAAATAAAATTTTATTTAAATTTATTTGATGGTATTTGCTTGAATGTTTAAAAAATATATAAAATATGAAATTTTTAATGAATTTACAATTTTAATCATAATTTGATTTATGGATAATATTACAATTAATTTTTATAACAAATATATTACATTTTTCAGATTATAAATATCATATAGATTAAATAGATTGTGTCAGATTTATGATTCATATATGACTCAATTAAATAAACGGATTACACGTATCGTATTCGTATAACCTGTTTAATTTTCGTGTCGTGTTAAGACGACACGATTAATAAATAGATCGTATTCGTATTGACCCTAATAATATCACATGAATAAATCAATTCGATACAAACACGATTCACCAACACGTTTTAACACCGTTACTGCTTAGTAGAGGTTTTGAAAAATCTTAGAAGGCAACGGCTGCCTTGCCCCGTCTAGAGATCCGCCACTGTTGTTAATAAAATTAATGATGTATATCATGCTTGAATCAATTATTTAACTATAATATAGCATTGAGTTTAATTACCACAATCCATTTAAGATCGGATAACTGATAACTCTAATATTGCTACACTCTAGGCTTTTTTTTTTTTTTTTTTTTTCCTCCAATAATTTGGTTTCCATAGATGCTATAGACTGAGACTAATCCATAATCAAGTTGGATGAGACCACAAAAACAATAAAGCTCTCCTTCAGTTTTCTTTTTTTGTATTTTTTATTTTTTTTCTCTCTATTTTATAAATAATATTTTTTTAAGTATAAATTTAAAATTTTTCTAGCGAATGTCTTTAGGACATTGATCAATAAGAAAATTATTTAAATAAATAAAAACCTAAATTTAATTGGCTTGTTAAGGATTGAGAGATTTATTATTATTATTATTATTATTGATAAATGATTGGAAGAGGTTTGATAGGATGAATGGTAGAAATAGAAGGAGATGGTT